>CANYLF010249431.1:0-10814 GCA_948193215.1 Bocquillonia castaneifolia
AATGAACATTGAATTGCATTTATATGAATATTGATAAGGATAAATAATTTGGGAAATAGATGAGAATGGTGGGAACACAAAAGTAAATTATTAGAATAGATGTATGGTTAGGTGAATAGTGGTTATAATATAGTTTGAATGTAAATGGTGTTATTTGTCAATAAATAAATATCTAATGGTAAATAAATTTAATAAGTAGAATTTAAATTAAATAATAAGAATTAGTGTATAATTACAAAAATTGGTTATGTGGTACTAATATGTAATTAGAAGGATAATTATGCATACGTATGAATTGATTATAATTTGTTATGTATATATAGAATTTATGGTACCATTATAAATAAATAGTAATGTTATGATAATTAAATAAATAAAATAGTAAAACAAATAATACGTGTATGTTTATATTATAATTAATTTGATATTAAATTGATCTGAATATGAAATGGTTGTGGTGGATGTGATTGGACGTTAAATAAGTATATATTAATAGATAAAATGATGCGATAAGTTGAATAATGTATAAATATGGATAATGTTGGTTTGATGCTATAATTGTTGTGTTTGGTAAGTCAGAATAATTTGGTAGATCCGGCAACTGGTTGTGATTATAGAAGTGTGTTTTAATTGCAAGATGAGCTCCACTTCGGTGGAAAGATATCCGATTTATAGAGGAGATGCTGTCAAATTTTCGGTAGAATTTTCTCGTAAAATGTGATATAAAACTAAAATAATATAATAGGAGTTAGTATATCGTTAAAGAATAAGAAAGGTTATTAATTACGTTAATAGATGATCTAGAGTTAGGATCCTTAGAATTTAGTTTCGTTTCCTTTTCTAATAAAATATATATTCTTATTTAGATCGGTTAGACTAATTAGCTTGAGGAGGTGCACATCCAGAATAGTAGTGGAATTGACAGAGGATACAGAATTCCAAAAATCTGTGAGTTAATATTATATTTATATTATACATATTAATATTTTGTGTGTTTTACTTACTTGAATTCATTTAATCATTTATTATATTATTTCGATATATATATATGCATGAAATTATTCTGTGATGAGATGTGATTGTGATTGCTTTGTGAATGGTTAGAGGATAGTCATAAGAGTCATCAGGCTGTGTGCACATAGGAGTCAGGTATGTCTACTAACTTGGGCTACAGGACGGGGCTTGCTCGTGAGGCACTCCGGGCATCGGTCCTATTTATGTTTATTGTGATTTTACGGTGGCTTGCTCGTGAGGCACTCCGGGCACCAGACGAATAATATTGGATTAAGTGAAACGTGTGGATTAAGACAGCCTAAAAGGCAGCATGGGGAATTAGAGGATATTAGGTCTTCTGAGTCGGTCCTCCATCTTTGTTTGTTGGGTTATGATGATTGTTGAATTAATATCACTGTATGAGATGTATGTGTGCATGTGTGTGTGTATATATATATATATATATTGCATAATTGTGTGTATCTAGGTGGTATAATATAGATATAATATTAATTCACTCAGTTAAGTCTGACTCCCCTCAATTTATTATTTTTCTAGGTTTCCTTAAGGAGTCAGACCAGTCCTTTGACGTCATCCTTGCAAATTTTTTTCTCTGCACGGTCTGGTATTTTTATATTATATATTATAAATATTTCATAATCTAGATGCTCTGCAGTTGTAGAAGTTAAAGTTATATATATATATACACCTATATTATTAATTACTGATGTTGTATATATTATTGGTGGTTAATGTTTATCGAACTTAAGTTGATGATTATATAATAAGTAAGATTTGGATTAGATGGTTTATGTATTAGGCTTGCTACGGGTTTTGGTGGCTTTAAGCTTACCCATTCCCTAGCCCCGGTTCGACCCGGGTTTGGGTCGTGACAAAGTTGGTATCAGAGCTTTTGGTTATAATTTTTCTTGGACCTAGGTTGAGTCGATTGTAGTGTAACTGCGGAGTATAGGTTTCCTTCTCATCATTGTTTGTTAATCCTTGCTTCTAGAATTCAGCGAATCTATCGAGCTAGTGTGGTTGCTTAGTGGTCTATGGTAGGTTTTGCTTATATGCAAATTAGTTTCACGGTATTTATAATAAAGGTTAATGTATATGACATACGTAACAATTGAAGATTCTATGATACACCTACATTTGTGGAACGTGCGACTTGGATATCTGTGAGGACTAAAAGTATGAAGGGATTTTATATTATTTTGAATATTATTTTTCTAAAACAGTGGCCATGAAAAAAAAACTTGATTTTGATTTTATTATAATAAATAAGTTTTATATTTATAAAAATGTATTTTTTCTAAAACATTCTTAAAAAGTTGTTTTATGTATTTATTTATTTGTTTTAAGACTTGATACCTGTGTCCAGTGGTTGTGGGTTGCATATACATCGAGTCAAAGTCATAGTCGCGCATGAAGGGTTGCATCAGTCATTGTATTTAAGTACATATGGTCAGTTGCACCTGGACACAGTGTTGAAAGTTCTGAATAAAAAGTATAAATTATTATATACATATAAGATTAAGAAATTTTACAAAATTTTATTTTAAATCAAAAAAGGGTTTGCATAAAACCTGAGTGGGTGAAGTCCTCCAGATAAAAGAGCACAAGTGAACGCATTTTGAAGCCACTGTTATCAAGCAACAGATGTCAGAGCTGGCGATCGAAAGTGAGCAAGTTAAACCAAGCGAACGAACGGAGTGGATCAAAATTGTTTTGAATAGTACGCTTACATTTAAAATTTTAATTTTAATTATTATTTAATAAATTATTTGAATGCAATGATTTTTTAACCGATTTTCAAAATAACACTTTGTGTTAAAGTTAAACTATTAAAAATATTTTTTTTTCTAAGAAATTTATGGTTTTCATTTACTGGTTTGTTTTGAAATTTCGAGGATGAAATTTTTATAAGAGGGAAAGTATGTAATACCTGATATTTTTTAGAACTTTTCCAATTAGGTTTTTATTGGATTTTAAATTTTCTTTCGATAAGGAATTTAGATTTACTAGTTGATAGAAATTTCCGTGTGTATCTTGAATATTTTATTTATTATACGATATTATTTAAATTTTAAATATTCAATCTTATAAATTTAAAGTATTATTTACATTTATCAAAACTAAGTTTATGGATATGATTTATGACATATTAGAAAATCCTATGTGTACAAATTTGGCGTTTTTGAGATATAAATTTTCAAGAGTGATTTTCGAGTTAGAAGTTTATTCCGGTATTTATTAAAGTCCAATAAAGGTTACATTTACAATTTAATTTTTATATTTAGTCATCTTGTTTATTTACTAAATTAAAACATAACGAATTCTATAAACATAACGGACTAACGTTTAAAATTCAATTTATATGAAGGTAACCTCTTTGAATATTTTCAATAAGTAGTTTTCATAACAACAACTATAATAATAAAAAAATAATAATAACAACAATAAAAAAATAATAAGGAAATTTATAGAATTTTCTAGGGATATATATATATATATATATATATATATATATATATATAAAATCTAAAGAGGACCTGGTTGCAAGAGAAAAGTTTGTCAGAAAACAGCAAAATGGTCCCGGAACTTCTCATCCACGCGCTGCAATATCATCTTCCCCGATCCTAAATTCGTTCTTTCATTTTCGGCCACCGTTTGCAGCGAGCTTGGTATCAACATGAAGCTCTCTTCATCCTCTATCGTTTAATACTACTTTCCCCAACTGTCATCGCCAGTGGAGAGCGATTTGAGCTTCGAAAGGTTGGAGGATTTCAGGTTCAACGGTTCCCCTGTCTCCGGCCATTACCCATCGAAATTGAGCCTAGAAATTTCATCATCGGCCTAAGTAGAGCGTTTTGGTACCAACCCAAGCTTTGGAGGTGATCGTTTGGCCGCTGAACGGCGTTCTTTGGTCGTTGGTCTTAGTTGGCCCGATCTGCTCTTTTTGCAAACAATGGAGGTGCGTGAGCAGCATATAAAGGCTTAGGGGTAAGCTGCGACCATTTCTGGGCTGGTTGGGTGGCTTTCCGGCCACCATAGGCAGTGGAGAGTGGCTCTCACGCGCCGCCGTCTGCGGAGACTGTGGGTCCCACTCTGAACAGTCCCGAAAATATTTTTAGAAATTCCATAAAATTATTCCGAGCAACTTTTATAGCTGTATGTCGGTCTAGTTCTTCACGGTTTGTGAATTAAAAATCCCCGAAGTGAAAAGGCAGTCTGTGGAAAAATCCGAGACGCGTTAAAAATGATAAAATTTAAATGTTTAGACTTTAAAAAGATTGATTAGGTATTAAATAGATTAAAATAAGTAAGAAATTATTTTATAATAATTTGTTAGGAATTATTAAGGTTATTAATGTTTTTATTAAGTAGTGAATATGAATATTTATAATTAAAGAAGTTAATAAAAATAATTAATATAGGAAGTAAATGATAATTTTGGATAATAAAAAATGATTAAAATAAATGGATGTAAAATTGATATATAATTATGTAATTTGGTTATATGGTATTGATAGTGATTTATAAGAATGGTTGGATATATATATATATATATATTGTTTATATTTTCAATATATATAATGTGATCATTTTATATATAGATGATAACTAATGAACATTGAATTGCATTTATATGAATATTGATAAGGATAAATAATTTGGGAAATAGATGAGAATGGTGGGAACACAAAAGTAAATTATTAGAATAGATGAATGGTTAGGTGAAAAGTGGTTATAATATAGTTTGAATGTAAATGGTGTTATTTGCCAATAAATAAATATCTAATGGTAAATAAATTTAATAACTAGAATTTAAATTAAATAATAAGAATTAGTGTATAATTACATAAATTGGTTATGTGGTACTAATATGTAATTAGAAGGATAATTATGCATATGTATGAATTGATTATAATTTGTTATGTATATGTAGAATATATGGTACCATTATAAATAATTAGTAATGTTACGATAATTAAATATATAAAATAGTAAAACAAATAATACGTGTTGTGGACAGAGCGCCCGGGACGCGTTTATGTTACCGCTGCCCGTCGGTTGGTGTCCAATAGCAATGGTGACCTACTCACTAAAAGGATTTTTAATTTTTATGAAAATCATGGAGTCACCACCTAAATTGCATCGGGATCACCAAGTGATTAACAAACAGGTAGATTCCTTAGGGATCCCCATTCGCATCACACCAGATGATTTCTGGGTTCGGAATGAGTCATCCATACTTGGGGCAATTTTTCATTTAATTAAATAATGAGGTCATTATTTCCTACCAGAGACAAACAATATAAAGCGATAAATCACCCAGAAAGTAGGATGCAATGAATGGGTGCGCCTAATATTGTTTCTAATCAAATTTTAGTTCTGCATTGAATCCGTTATATCTAACCCTAATTGATTGAGTGCTGATGGCTGTATCAGTTGGTTACTATTTATTTTAATGGTGATTAGCCGAGTGGATTATTTCCTTATTTATTTACATGCACTAACTTATTTTTATATTTTTCTTTGTTTTTGAAGAATTAACGTTTGCACATTAATTCATTTATTATTTACCCGAAATATTGAAATGAGAATAATACACATACACCCTTAAAAAAAGGAAAGGTGAAATGAGTTTCTACCATTTTTATTTACTTATTACCGAAACAATTAATTATAGGTCCGATTAATTATTTACAAACAGATCTAGGTGATTTGCATAAAAGTCATAAAGAAATCTTACCGATCGGTTGATTCATCTGGAGAAGACAAACCAACCGACCTTGAAGCTTCAGTCAATTTTTGGTACCTGAATCTTCATCTTCCTCCCTAAATCGTGAAGGTACATCCAGCCGGACCTTTGATCATTTGCTCGAAAGAACATTTGAATTTAAGCAAGCAGGTGGGACATCCAGGAGAAGACTGAACATCCGGCCGGACCTATGTGAACATCCGGTCGGATGTTTGAACATTCGGCCGGACCTGTAAATTCTCCTCCCTGAGACTTTTTCCTGTATTGTTATGTTTTCTTATAAATTCACAGTATATTAACTAATGATACTTCATATAGACTCTTAAGGATCCACTTTGGATAATTAAAACAGCTTATGACAACAACTAAAAATCTAAAAAATGACGTTGTGAAGTTTTAAGGTTGGAGTTACAAGACTCCCTACTTGAATATGAAAGGCTCTACATCCTTCTGGTTTCACACAAAACTCAAATATGAAGTCAAAATATAAAATAAAATTAGTACGAGAAATATGTAAAGATTACAGAATATAAATAAAGAATGTAAATGCAAGAAATGTGCTTAGTCTGAATATATGGATGGTTTGTGGATGACCGGTTGCCCTCAGAATTGAGTTAAGTTACTGCTTTGGGTAGAAAATAAGCTGTTGAATCGTTAAAAATCAAAGAGTCCGCTTTAGGAATCCTCTTCTGAAAAATGGTTATACTGTTACTGATATCTTTTTTTTTTGTTAGAAATTCTTTTCTGCTCTTAAGACTTCCTCTAGCTGATCCCCCCATTCTCTGCTACATCTCTTTCTTTTTATAGCCTTGAGAAATTAGGGTTTTTCGACGTCAAGAATCTGCTTTTCCGAGTGGATGGGGTATGACAGATCATTTCCCGTTATCCCCTGTCGGATGGTGCAGACGCTCCCCCTTATTATTATTATTCCTTTTTTTAAAAGAAACAATGAACATCCGACCGGATGTCCATTTTGGGCCTGGTGGGATTTTTGGGCTTAAAACAATTTTCTGATTCATGTGGGCTGTATTAAAGGTTCGGACATATATTTAAATATTTGTTCGGACCATTAATTAAGCCGAAATATGCTTTGAAAATATTTAACGTTCTTTGAAATAAAAGAAATTTTTTATTTTATTTTCTTCAGCTCTTTTCTACAAGAAACTGGGTAACAAAGTGGTCCAAACTGGACCGTATTCATCACTGGGCTCCCGTGCCGCTTCCACGTGCTGCATCCTAAAATTCATTGTCTACAGTTTGCCCCCGCTTTGTCGGAGTTTAGCAATGTTGGATAAACATGAATAAATGAACGTCAAAGTAAACAAACATAAACAAACCTGTCGAAAGGATACAGTCTGTATTTTTGGCTCGGGGTTCGATAGTCGTCGCCGATAGGTGGGAGATAGTCTGCCTCCCTAGATAGTCGTCACCGATAAATTGGAGATAGTCCTTCTGCCTAGATAGTCGTCACTGATATATTAGAGGTAGTCCGTCTCTATAGATATTCGTCTCCGATAAATGGGAGGTAGTACATCTCCGAGGTACTGAAGGTAGCCCGTCTCTAGAACCTAGTGTCTAAGACCAACTTGTTCGAACACAAAAGTCTAGGATGCTATCGATCGACTGGATAAGAAATTCTGAACTTTCAATAGCCTCGGCTGACATTGAGATGGAACTAGAGAGCTTCGTCTGCTCTCGGTTATTATTTTAGTGTTGTTGTGGCACAATTTTTCTTGCGAAATGACACATTCGTCAATTGGAGTTTCTGGAAGTGTTTTACCTGGGATTGGTTGTTCTAAAAATTCATCCATAGTGTATTGAGGTTACCTGAATTTTCTAGAAATTGTTTGGCTATGTTTTCCCACTGTTTTGAATTTTCAAGATTCTGTCGTTCTTTTTCGGAATTCTTATTTGGGAAATCAGAAAATTATCTAAAATGTCTGAAGCCTTTAGAAAAATTTTCTGATCTGCTAGAAAAAATTTTTTGGAATTTTCTAGAGTCTCTGGGACTGTTGATTTGATTTCGGACTTGCTTGTCACTAAATTTTCAATTTTTTGAATCTTGCCGCTGGATTTGAATTTTGAGGGACCAAAGTAGTAATTTTACCCCCACTTCTTCTTAGAAATCGCCACTTCCCTTATTTCGTTCATTTAATTCAATTCCATTTCATCTTCCCATTTTCTCTCAAATAAATTTCTCACAAACACTGTATTTCTCTCATTTCACTTATTTTCTTCCCTCTTCTATCATCTTTTATTTTTCTCTCTTCTTTCTTTTCTTTATCTCTCTTTTTTTTTATTCTCCATCAATGGTGGGTGGACAAGGAGATGCATAAATGGGTGAAAATCTAGACATTCCAGAGGCTGCCCATGTGGTTTTAGACCCATTAAATCCGTTTGAAGACCGTTCTTATTCCATATTTACAGTGGGTGAGTGTGTTTATGTCCCGGATGCTTGTGGTTTGGAGAAGGGCATGGAGATCA
Source organism: Bocquillonia castaneifolia (assembly GCA_948193215.1). Taxonomy (NCBI): domain Eukaryota; kingdom Viridiplantae; phylum Streptophyta; class Magnoliopsida; order Malpighiales; family Euphorbiaceae; genus Bocquillonia; species Bocquillonia castaneifolia. Next base: position 8,249 of record CANYLF010249431.1, read on the forward strand.
AACCTCTGACGAATTTAGGCTCCCAAATCGGCTGTTATGCTTCACTACAGGTTGGTCTTCGATTACCCAGTGATTTCATTATGTTTTGCTTGCTGTCTTGTGATTTGGTGAATTTTCTGCATTTGAATTGGCATTGCAGATCCGGCCGGACGTTTGAACGTTCGTCCGAATGTTTGAACATCCGACCGAACATTCACGTCTTGGCAGTTTTTGATTTTTTTTCTTCTGCTGTGATTCCCTTATGTGCTTTAAATGGTTATTTGCATACCCTAATGATGATTGTGGTGTATTATATGCCTTGAGTGTCAGTGAACTGGATGGATTTTTATGAATGTGTACTGTTATAGCCGAAATATTCAATGTTGGGTCATAAACATCTGGCCGGATCATCATTGAACATCCGGCCAGATATTCAATGATTCGGTCGGATCTTCAATGATACGGCTGGATGTTCACGTCACCCCTGTGTAGGAAAAATGTGAAGCAGTCCTAGGCCTGCTTGCCTTAGACTTGTGACTTGTTATGCATGTTTATAAATATGTTAGAGCCTGTAACCCTGGTGTTTGCACTCGTTTGTGCATTTTTGCTAATCTTTTGGCCCATTTACCGTGAGATTTTGTGTTAGTGATTTGAAACTCGTTCGTTTCGACCTGTGACTGTATTACTGCCTGCGTACGACTATAATATGTATGTGTTGTTGTGATTGGGGCTATGATCCCCTGTTTGCACATACTTGTGCATTCTCGACCCATCGGTCGTAAGTGAATTGTGTAGTTGTCTAAAACTTTTATTCGTTTTGAGCTGTGATCGCGTCGTGGATTGACTTGTCATTGTGTATGCAAATGCATGTTTTACTTACAGTGAATGTTCTATTTGCAGAGAGGGTCTGCTACCAGCTTTTCCCAGTCGGGAAATTTATGTGATTCTAGGAAGGCCTGGAGTATGCTTATTGAGGTTGTCAAGGACCGCGTCCATCGCACTGGGCTTGACACATTTGTGTTGGCGCTTCCGGACCAGTTGGGTTATGTCAACTAGGCTTCTACTTATGCTTTGATGGAGCGCTGGATGTGTAGTACCCATACCTTCCATCTGCCGTGCGGGGAGTACACACTTACTCCTGGGCCATTCGCTGTAGTCACTAGTGTCAGGTGTACAGGTGAGTAGATCCCTTTTGATGGTGCTCTGTACTACACCTCTATAGAGGAGAGGAATGCACACTTCCTTTGAATGTTTGGATTTGTACCCCTTTATCATGATAATGAGACCAGGATCGTCTATTCTGGTATGCTGGAGTGGCTTGCACCGCTCATTGAGGAGGGTCCGGATGGGACCAGGCACTATAGGGATCCTATGGAGGACGTGGGCCGTGGTCAGATGGCCAGGATCTTTTTGTTCCACTTGTTGGCTAGCACTTTGTTCAGCAACCAGACCAGCAGTTTGTGGATCCACTTCATGCCTCTCCTTAGGGATTTTGACACCATGGGGCATTATGACTGGGGGTCTGCTACCCTGGCTTACTTATATTCCTGTTTGGATAGGTTTTCCATGGGGTACAAGAAGCTGAATGGATTCTGGCATGCAGTGCTGGTAAATATTCTGACTTCAACTTGTTCTTTGGACCATCTTCATTTTTGTTGCTAACCTTTGTTGTTCTTTTTGTAGATATGGGCTACAGAGATGGGCATGTTGAAGAATTTTTGCCCTATAGCGGTTCGTGGGATCTTTCCATCATTGAGGCTATGACGACCCGAATCTAATACCATATAATACGTATTAATATATATATAAACATAGTAATTAATCATAAACCAAAATCCAATTAAAAATACCCTTCAAAAATAAATTTTTCTCTGAAAATAGTGTGCAACGATCGTGGGAAAAATAGCAACGATCATTGTGAATAGTACAACGATCGTTGTGAAATGAACAGTGATCGTTGTGAAATCACGAAAATCGACCAAACATCCAGAGAGGTACACGAGCTCGTGGAAAACTAGCAACGAGCTCGTTGCAAATTAGCAACAATCGTTGTGAAAAGTGCAACGATCGTTGTAAGCCAAAAATCACAAATCCGAAATTTTTAAACAGAAAACACAGTTTCAAAACAGTATTTCTGACTTTTCTCGGTAAAACCATACTTAAATCAGCTCAAAATCAAATGATATAAACATCAAACTTTTCAAACTTAAAAATACCATAATGTTAATAAACAAATAACATTGAAAACTTCATCAACATTTAATCAATCAAATCCACTTTATTCAAATGTTTATTCAAATCTTTTACACAAATATAAACATATCAAATAGTTCATTACACAAATGTCAACTAACAACTTAAAAACCAAATGCCTACATAAATAAATACATAACCAAATGCATCAAATGCTCACTATCCACTGGCCAACCTGACTTCTACTGAATTGCACGTAGACTTCTAACTTGAACCTGAAAAATATGCCAAGGGGTGAGCTAGCAACTCAATAAGCATTTAATCAATTAATCTATCATACATTAAGCCAAAACCACTCAATACACATACACATCACTTACTTCACACATATATT
>CANYLF010249548.1:0-10478 GCA_948193215.1 Bocquillonia castaneifolia
CTTGAATAAATAGCATTTCAATTAAAGATGCTTTGTTTAATTTTAGCTGGGTCTTGTTGCCTGTTGGTGTTTTTTCTTATGAATCCACACACTTCTCTTTAATTACTATTGCTTGCTTGTTTGCCTCAACAAAAACAGAAAATAAATTTTGTTGCGTGAGCTACACCATGAAAAAGTGTTACTAGGTGGACCTTAATATTATTAATTATTAGCCCAGCATTTTTTTTCCACCAAATACATAGAAAGTTATATATTTCTAATCTATCTATTACTATATACTAGTGTCAATCAATAAAATGACATATGTCAAGATATAATATTAGTGACACAATTAATTTTTTAAATTATCATTATTTCATTTATTGTTTATTAATTACTTTTCCTTATTAATAATATTAAATACATTTGTTAACATTTTAATTACATAAGCCATACAACTACTATATGATAATTTTTTAAAACATTTTAAATATATAGTTAGCATATAAATTTAATATATATATATATATATATATATATATATATATATATATATATATATATATTCTATATATTTTTGTTATCTTTTTAATTATAAGATAAATAACTGTAATATTTCTCTCTATATAAAAATTGTTATTTATTTTTACACTTCTATATTCTATATAAATATTTTTGATAATTTTAAAATATTCATTATATTTTTTTAAGTAATGAAAAGATAAAATGATATAATCAATCATATATTTATTTTATTATTTTTATAAATTATTATTTTTCCTTTTAAATTTAATATTTAATTACAGATTTTAATAAAGTACATAATTATCTAATAATTTTTATATATTTTTTAAAAAAAGTTAATAGAAACTTAAAGAATTTATTTTTCATATATGTTAAAATATTGATGAAAAACTTTGTATCTTTAAGTTATTGATTTATTATATATTTTTACTAATTTTTTTTTCAAAATTATTATTTTAAAATATCATTAATAAAAAAATTTAAAAGTTGAACGCGCAAAGTGCATGTCCAAAGACTAGTTAATTATTAAATTAAAAACATCAATAGGGTCTTGGCTCAGTGGCAAAGTCACTTGATAAGGAAGTCCCAATTAAGAGAGATCTCGAGTTCGAGCCTCACCCCCGTTGGGAGAGAGATGGAGCTTCTCTCGATCGGAGATTAGTCTGAACAACCGTAAAACGGGATTCAGGAAACTTCGGTGGGTGTGTGCATACCATTACTTATAAAAAAATTATTAAATTGAAAAATCATAAAAAGGACAACTAGAAGAAGGGTAGAGAGCTGCTTGGTGATGGGCCAGATGCCATACACACGTACCTTATCATAATAGAAATATTTATAAACTAGTCGTGTGTCATGCAATTTGTGGATTTATTTTCTAAATTTTTTTAAATAATATTAAAAATTGAAATAAAATATATTAATTAAAATTTGCAATATTTTATTTTTCTAAATAGTTACTTTAAATAAAATATAATTTATATTTAATATATTGTGTTCTTTTTTGTTAATTTGACAAATGTGTGTTTCGAACTCGAGACCTTTCACCTCTACCCATATGGGTAGTAGTACCAGTCCACTCAAGGTGGATTGGTAATAATATATTGTTTTAAATTATAAAATTTCCAATTTTGCAAAATTGAGTAACCAAATCAATATAAAGATATTAGGGAAAATGTAAACAAGAAAGAATAATATTTTTTAATTTTTAATTTCTAAATATGTGAGTTTAACATTTGGGAGAAATAGAAAAAAAATAATTATAGGAGAAAAACTGTGTGTACATACATGCATCTACTTCGGCAAAATGAGGGGTGTGCATCGGTTTTTTCGGTTCGGTTTGGTTTCAACCGAGTCAAAACCGATCGATTTTTTAGAGGCTTAAGGTTGAAACCGAACCGAACCGAATTGACCCCCTAAACCGAACCAAATTGAACCAAATTAATTTTGGTTTATTCGGTTCAGTTCGATCAGTTTTTATTTTTTTTTTAAATTTTTTTAATGCTTTAATAAATATTTATTAAAATTTTATATATTTATATATTAAAAAAATCATAAATACATATTTATAAATACAAAACACATATAAATATTGATGAAAATATAAATATAATGGGTAAATTATATAAAAATATATATATGAATATAAAAAATTAATAATAAAATTAATAATTTTGATTTTTTTGGTTTTTCGGTTTTTCAAACATGAAAACAGACTAAAAACCGAAAACCAAATTTTTTTAAAAGTTAAAAACGAACCAAACCATTTAATCAAATAAACCAAACCAATTTTCATAAATCAGTTCGATTCGGTTGTTTTTTTGCACACCCCCAGGCAAAATCACTTTGTATGCAACATTCCCAACTTTGGCCGCAATATTTAGGGGGAAAGCCTTTCATATCTCCTAACGATTTTCCATTTTGTAATTTAAATTTCTTATTGATAATTTTTTTTTTGTAAAAATTATAATTTTAAATATTTTCATCACTTTTTTTCTTGATTTGAATTTTTCTGTGCTCCTCTAAAACAGTGGTTGGCTAATTATTTTTACTAATGTGTACTACTGGTGGTAGGCGAAGGATAAGTGTATTTTTCAAAATGTTGATGCTGATCTTTAAAAAATTGAAAAATTTGCATTCCAATATTATTCCTACAGTAAAATGGGAAAAGAATTGAAACTATATATTACTTCCTCTCTCTTCGCAATTCATCTTATCCTCTCTTGCTTGACATTGCTTGCCTAATTTATATTTTCACATTTTAGAAATAGATTATTATCCCAAATATACAATTTTTACTGCATCGATCAGAGCTTGGCTTGAACCTCCTTTAATTTAAAAAAATTACAATAATAATTAATTGGGAAAGAACCTTCTTGCTTGACATTGCTTGCCAAATTTATATTTTCACATTTTAGAAAAAGATTATTATCCCAAATATACAATTTTACTGCACCAGATCTCGGCTTGAACCTCCTCTAATAAAAAAAATTACAATAATAATTCATTGGTAAAGAATTATCAAAGGTAACAAATTTTGGTCTAAAATTGGTAGGAGAATATCTCTACTGAGAATGAGAACACGGTATTCTTGGGTGGTGATTTTTGCATTCCCCTCTTTGATAACCACACTCCATATTGAATACTTTTGAAATGTAAATGACTTTAATAATCTTAAGTCAACTATTTATTTTTTTGATATAATTTGAGAATATATTACAATGTCTTTTATATAGAAAAATTATTTTTAGTTTCAACTAATTATAATTCAAAGTTTTTAAGCTAAAAAAAATTGAAACAAGAATTTTTTTTTTCTCATTCAATATATTTTAGGTAAAATTTTTTATTCTTAAAAAATGATTTGATACTTATTTTTAGTTTGATTTTTATATCATGATTTTCATTTTTTTAAAATTGAAATACTAAGTACATAATATTTCAGTGAAATTGAAACTTCATTAAAAAAATTATTTATTTTAAAACTTTGTTAAAATTTTAACCTTCTGAGCTATATATAATTAACTTATAGTTTGACCAATACATCTAACTATTAAATATAGTACCTTAACCCTGGCCGCTCTCTCTTTTTCTCTCATCTCTTGTTCTTCTAAAGTTTCATAGTTAGGCCACCGCCAACTACTCAAAAGTCGACGGTGGATCATTATATTTATATTTTAATTTAATTTTCAATGAATAAAATATAGATGGCTAAATCTGTTTGTTTTCAATTTTTATTTGTTGTTTTTTTGTTTTGTCTTCCTTAATGGAAGTTTGTTTGTCTCTCTTTATGAGAGTTTGTTTGTCTTCCATCATGGAAGTGAAGGAGAGCTTGAATCTGATGTTCATAAGATCGGACTCCTTTAAAGACTTGTCGTATGACAATAAAGTCGATTTGTGGCTTAATATGGTCACCGAGTGGATTGAATTTCTTGCCGGGCGAAGTGCCAAACGCAGTCAAAGCGCTGTCTACAATTGATCCGTCAACATGATTGAAGAATTTTAGAGGAAAATTCTATGTTTATGTTATAATCTATATACATTTGTTGATTACAGTTGAATTTATTTGTCTGTTACAAGTTGTACTGATTGATTATTATTATTAATGAAATACTTCTTTTTATTTAAAAAAAACTTATAATTTAGGTTAATTAAATTAAATTTATTATATTAGCTCATTTATTTAAGAAGATTTAGAAATATAATTACAATAATTTTTTCACTTTAATTATTAAGTTTCTTATATTTTTTGAAATCCCTAATGGCTCCTAGAAGGGGGTGAATAGGTGATTAGTGCTAACAACTATAAATCAAAACTTAATGTGGAAATAAAATGAGACAAGCGATTTATAGTGGTTCAACTAAGTGTGCCTACATCCACTTTCCCACATAAAGGGTTTCCACTAATCAATCTTAGTTACAAGTGTTTGAGGCTTACACTAAACCTTACAAAGTGATTTCGAGGCCAATCACCCAACCTAACTAAACCAACCCTTGAGTTCTCACTCTAAAATCCAAGCCCCAAGTGTTTCATAGGCTAACATTTAAACCTGTCATAAGAGTTTCTAACTCTCACACCCACACACAACCCAATAATGATTGCTGTGAATAACAATGAGCACAAAAGGCTCAAATAGAAATGAATGAATAAAGATTTTGGGGTAGAAAGCTTAGAAATAAGCAAATAGAGCTATTAGGATTTCCAATCTTAAATCTGAAGTTGTGTAACCCTAGCAATGTGTTTCTGCACTCTATTTATAGGCCCTAACACCAATATAGCCATTTGGAGTAGTCCAAAAATCAAATAGAGCTACTTTTGTACTTGGGACATGTTGTTTGTCTTGACTTGTAACGACACGCATGATCGTGCCTCCAAGGCACACGATCGTGTGTGCTGACGCGGCAGAGCATCTGGCCTTCTGGAAATGTTGACTTGGTAGATTTGAAGAAAACGCATGATCGTGCACATTGCTCGTGTGCACGAGGTTTGGTCGTGCAGGTGGCTCGTGCAAATTCCCTCTTCAAGTTACAAAGCTACAGGATCCTATTTGCACGATCGTGCATTCCTGCACATGATCGTGCATGAGGGCCTTCGATTTGGCATAGCTTCTGCTTCTAAGTGCACGATTGTGTGTAAGCGATACACACGATCGTGCATAAGCGATACACACGATCGTGCTCCCAAGCACACGATCGTACATTTTGCCTTGTTTGGAGAATTCCTGCAAATTTCTTAAGGAAGCGTTAAATTCATGACTTATTGGATTATTGTATACATCAAAAGGGATCTTGGATCAACAATCTCCCCCTTTTTAATGTACACAATATTCCCTAAGTCAAGGATAGTGAGGTTAGGAAGTAAAATGCTCCCCCTCAATCAAAGAACGTTTAAAGAATAAAAAACAAGAAATTAAGGGCAAACCATCATACTTAGATATATATAAAAATTAAATAAAGCATTCACAATTCAAAGTTTATAGGCCAACAACACTAGGCCATAAAACAAAACAAGCCATAACATAAAAAAAAACATAAAATACAATGCAAGTGTATGTACACAGTGCAATGCAAGCAAGCAACATCTTCTCCCCCTTTGGCTACATCAAAAGGGGTCTTTAAGCTTCCACATCAAGCATCCGAAGGAGGTTGAGACGATCCACCAAAGTTCATCCCTTGAATAAGTGCCTCAAGACCATCAAAGCGACCCTCTAAGCGATCAAACCATGCATCATTGTGAGCTTGAAAGGTGTCAATACGAGTACCTAATTTCTCAATGTCTTGAGACATCTTGTGAGTCACTTGACTGAACCGAAAGGAGAAGCCACCAAAAGTGTCATGAAAGTCATCGGTTTGCAAAGGAACTCCATACGGTTAATAGTCTTGTTCTTCCTCATCTTTTTCCTCATCAACATCCATAGCGGCTTCTTCTTCTAAGCCTTCATCACTAATAGGAGCATCCGGCACATAGATAGGATTATCTATGACCACATCTTCATCTTAAACAGCATTGATAGCCACATCATTATCCTTGGTAACACTAGCAATCTTTTGTAATCCTCTATAAGCACCACCCCAATACACAAAGCGTTTATCGGCCTTGTGAAATCTAATAACCCTGGCTTAATGGAAGTACTCCATATCAAAAGAATTGGTGGATGCAATGTCTCCGTTATTGATGTCCTTCACATTTTTTATTGCCCCAATCTGAAGTGCAATGTAGGACATGAAAGCACCAACATTCAACTTAGCATCCTTGGAGTTGGCAAGTTGCATCAAGTTATCAATGAGAAACTTGCCGGTTTCTACCTTCTTATTCACCAAAGCACACCACATGAAGAAAAGGTCGGCTTTGGTGATGTTTTTAGTGCTTTTACCCCTCACATTCACAGAATAAGCAATGATACGGTGCAACACCCACAAAGGCAATGAAGAGAGATAGGAGGAGCCATGCTTACTACTTAGCCATCGTGGTGCATTAGTAGAGACTTTAGTCTAGAAATCCTCAACCTCAAAAGCATCTAGGAATGTGGTATAGCTAGTAGTAGGAAGTTTAAAAATCTTGCAGAAAGAATCATACTAGACGATGTAGACTTTCCCTCGAATCAAAACGGGTAGTGTAATGTCCTTTCGGAGTCCTTGGATTCAAGTAGACATAGAAAGTAGCCAGAAATTCATAAGTAAGGGCATGCTCTTGCAAATTAGGGATATAAGTGAACTTACCCTAACCCAAGGCATCCACCCATGCCAAAACTTGATCCTTGACGCCAAGCCTAGCCAAGGTGTTCTTGCGAAGGACATGGCAAGGCTCAAAATTCCTCCTACAAATAATCTGAAACTTGTCCTTCTACTCCTGTGTCATTTCAGTAGTCTGAACAGAACCAGATCGTTGAGCCCTAGGCACTTGAGATCCAGAAGAAGGAGGAGAAGGGGGGGGGGGGGTCTCAAATCTCATGTTCTTGCACTTGTTCCTTCTGAGGAACCCTCACTGATCTCCTTTCAGGTGGAGGAGGCTTAGAACCCTTGGCCCTTGAAGGGCGGCCAATGGTTTTGGTCCTTGGAGCCTTGTTGCTTGGAGAACTCGTGATGAATAATGAATAGAGTGCAAATGAAGAGTGAGAAAGAGTGAAAGGATGAGAGAAATTAAAAGGCAAAGGAGATTTTAATCTTTGAAATCCTAGAGAGAAAAAGGAGAGTGTGGAGAAGGAAAATGAAAAGGAGAGGTTTTAAGACCTTGAAAAATGATTCATATACTTCAGATAGAAGAAAGTAACTGTTATGTGTAGTTACTTCTTTTTCCTTTCCCTCGAAAACCATTTTTAAAAACATAAAAAGTCACATCTGCCTTGACACGCACGATCATGTGCCATAGACGGACGATCGTGCTTCACACTGGCATGATTGTGCATGCCAGAAAAATGAGGAAAACGGTTGAATAACTTTGTAAAAAGGCTTGAAAAGTTTTGACGTGCCTTGGGGGTTATAAAACTCAAAGAAAAAAGGTTTAAAAAATATTTTGATCAACCACAGCATGAGAGTTCATGGATGCACATGGACGTGAATGTACTAGCAAAGAGATGCACCATCAAGCATTCCAAGTTCACCTTTGATGAAGTTCATACGAGCCTCATCCAAGGGCTTGGTGAAAATATCGGCCAATTAGTTGTTGGTGTCAATAAATTCTAACACAACATCACCATTTTGGACATGATCACATAAGAAATGATGACGAATATCAATATGTTTGCTCCTATAATGTTATATGGGATTTTTAGAAAGGTTAATAGCACTAGTGTTATCACACCTAATTGAGATAGGTGAAACACCATAGCCATTATCCTTGAGTTATTGTTTGATCCACAAAACTTGTGCACAATAACAACCTATCGCCACATACTCTGCGTCGGCGGTGGACAAGGCAACCGACACTTGCCTTTTGCTACACCAAGATATGAGACTTTGCCCAAGCAATTGGCAAGTACCGAAAGTACTTTTTCTATCCATAAAGCTTTCAACAAAGTCCGAATCCAAGTAAGCAATGAGATCAAATGAAGCATGTTTCGGATACCAAAGTCCTAGATGTAAAATGCCACACAAATATTTCAAAATGCTCTTAATGGCAATCAAATGTGACTTTCTAGGAGATGATTGGAATCTAGCACATAAACACACACTAAACATGATATCCGACCTACTAGCGATAAGGTAGGGGAGTGAGCCAATCATACCTTGATATAGTTTTTCATCAATAGGCTTACCACTTTCATCTTTGCTTAGCTTTATTGTTGTAGCCATAGGAGTCTTACTAGACTTGCTAGTGTCCATCCCAATGCATTTGAGAAGCTCCTTTGTGTACTTTGCTTGATTGATGAAAATGCCATCTCTTTCTTGCCTAATTTGAAGTCCTAGGAAGTATTTGAGCTCATCCATCATGCTCATTTCAAATTCCTTTGTCATATAAGGTAAAAACTCCTCGCACAAAGGCAAGTTAGTGGCACCAAAAATTATATCATCAACATAAATTTGCACTATAAGGATGTCTTCACCTTTTCTCTTGATAAAAAGAGTGGTGTCAATCTTTCCTTTTTGAAAACCATTTTGAACTAAAAACTTGCTAAGCCTTTCATACCAAGCTCTAGAAGCTTGCTTCAAACCATATAAGGCTTTAGTAAGTTTAAAAACATGATTTGGAAAAGAATGATTCTCAAAACCTAGAGGTTTTGAAATATAAACTTCCTCCTCAATGAAGCCATTTAGAAATGCATTTTTAACATCCATTTGAAAAAGCTTGAAATCCATGAATGATGTAAATGCAAGAAGAATGCGAATGGCTTCAAGTCTAGCAACCGGGGCAAATGTCTCATCAAAGTCAATGCCCTCTTCTTGGTTGTATCCCTTAGCCACTAGTTTAGCCTTGTTCCTAGTAATTGTACCGCTTTCATCAAGTTTGTTCTTATAAACCCACTTGGTACCAATAATAAAACAATGCTTAGGCCTAGGAAATAAGTTCCACACCTTATTTCTCTCAAATTAATTGAGTTCTTCTTGCATAGCAAGCACCCAATTCTCATCATTAAGAGCCTCACTAATATTCCTTGGCTTAATTTGAGAAATGAAAGCTAGATTGTTAAGGGTTTTGAGTTTGAATCTAGTGCTTACCCCTTGTGAAGTGTCACCAATGATGAGGTCCTTTAGATGATCTCTTTTGAATTGCCAATCTCTAGGTAGATCATGGATGGATGAAGGTGTAACTTGAAGGTGAGGTGGAAGTTGCTCATTTTCTTGTTGTTGACTTGGACTAGCCTCTTCTTGCTTTGAATTTTATTGAGGAGCAACTATCATTTGTGAGTTATTTTGACTTGACTCACTTGATTCTTTTTGCTCCTTTGTCAAATTAAGTCCATCCATAGCACCTACAAAATCATCAAAAACAACCTTTCCCGGATCAAGTGTGTTGACTCATCAATCACCACATGCATGGACTCTTCTAAAACTAAGAATCTCTTATTAAAGACTCTATAAGCTTTGCTAGTGAGGGCATAACCAAGAAAGACTCCTTCATTGGTTTTGGAATCAAATTTCCTAAGGTTGTCCTTGGTGTTTAATATAAAGCATTTGCAATCACTACAAGAAATTTCCAAATTAGAAACGGACAAAATCCGTTTCTAATTCTGGAAAATCCATTTCTAAACCGATTTAGAAATGAATTTTCCAAAATTAGAAACCGATTTTATCCGTTTCTAAATACGTCGTCGCTAACCGGAATTAGAAACGGTCCATTGCTAATTAGAAATGGTCCTTTTCTATTTAGAAACGGATTTGTCCCTTTCTAATTTTATATTTTTAAAAAATTAATTAAAATTATTTAAAAAATAAAAAAATAATTTTAATAAATTAATTTATTTAATCACTTTTAATACTCTTCAAATCATCTTAATTACAGCTTTAAACCTCATTATTTTGCCTAAATCAACCCACTTCCCACTAGGTCATGCATCCTTGGACTACTCTGAACTGAGCACGTTTAACTTTGTAGCTCCTCCAATCTGCCTTCCATTTATGCTGTTGAAGATATCTGTTATATGTTTAACCAAAATATATTTATTATATAAACATAAACTTGTACTTATTGAAAAAAATAATATTTATAATCATAATTATAATTATAATTATAATTATAATTATAATAATAATAATTATTATTATTATTATTGTATGTAAGATTAATATCACATTATAACATACTTATTTAAAATTAAGTATACATATCTAATCAATTTTTATTTATTTGTATAACTTTTATCATAATTAAAAAAGACATAATTATTACTGATTATATTAATTAAAAAATAGTCCATAATAGTAATTAAATTTTTAATTAGTAATTACGTAATTATATATTACATATTAATTATAAATTCTATACTTATACATAATATCTTAGTCAATAATATATAAATTAATAATTATATAATAATGGT
>CANYLF010249590.1:0-11590 GCA_948193215.1 Bocquillonia castaneifolia
ACACCTCCTTAATGACAAATCATTTTCCAAATTCAAGAGAGCTAACACAAAATTTCAAAATAAAAATCCACTAATAAATATGAAGAGTACAAAATATTTGGAGAATAACCTCATAACCTGAAACCCAAAAATAATCAAATGGTGTTTATTCCTCAAATTGTATAAAAATAACCCAATTGACTAATTATAATTTTTATACCTAATAGAGAGACTAAATACCCAAAAATATTACACCCACACAAACTCACACCCACACAAACTTACACCCACATTTCACTCAATTGCTCTCACACAAAAACAAGCACTCAAAGAAGCACACATCTCCTCCAATTTGCAAAGAAAATGCCAACAAAGGCCCCCCCCCCACACACACACACACGAAGTCTTAAAAATATGTAAAAATTGGCCTCTACTGCTAACTTTCCAATTTTGCTGCCAAATTTCGGTGCCATGTGCACCGAATTAAAAATTTAACCTTTCCCTTTCTTTTAAAAAAAAATTCAAATTAATACAACAATTCTCCTCCTTAATTTGAATTTTGATAAATTCACAAAACTCCTCCTTAATGACAAATCATTTTCCAAATCCAAGAGAGCTAACACAAAATTTAAAAAAAAATAGTGTTGACACAAAAATATCAAACCAACTATATGTAGTATTTACTGTCAAAAAATACTACCTTAACAGTTGATACCCCAAACACCATTAGCTTGAAAATGCTTTTGAATTTACCATAAAAGAAGACGATGTAGTAGTTGCACCTGTAATGACAGAATTTCTAAAGCTCGTATAAACGGCCGACCCTGAAAACAATCAGCAAAATTAGTATTGACAAGAGCCCTGTCAATTTTCCTCCATATCCTGTCCATCCCAATTTGGTTGTTACACCAGGTAAAAAACATACCAGAATTTCTTAATTCAAATACATCAGTGTCATTAACAAAATTTTGCAGTTCATGTCTATGGTCATCATCTAGCATAACACTTCCATATCTATCCTGGTCACCCATGACCGCATTGAAATCCCCCTGGATGAGCTAGGGTTCATGACACGAACAGCCAAACTCGGTCAAAGCATTCCAAAGATACTTACGATCACCAATGCTATTCAAGCCATACACAATATTCCATGCAAGAGAATGCTCTCCCCTGGTTGTTTTACAAGTAATAAACTAACTATGGGTTTCTATAACCGATAAAGAAATTGTAGTTGTATTGTAAATGATCCAGATTCTACCTAACTCAATACTGCTATTGTTGGTCACAAAATTCCAGTCTTCTAAATGAAGCTTATTCCATACATCAGTAGTGTTTTGAGATCTTATTCTAGTTTCAAGTACACCAAGAGCATCAAGTTTATGTCTTCTTAGCAGGGATTTTACCTCTGCTTCTTTTAGAGGGTTGTTGAACCCTCTAATATTCCAGCTTCCTATTATTTCCCTCTATCTAGAGGCTTTGTTGGCCTCTTAGATTGAGAAGGATTTTTAAAACTCTCTGCAGCATTCACAGTATATCGAGTTACAGGATTACCTTCATTATTGGATTGTCTAGTGCCATACTGATGGACAGAAGTATCACCTTTATTCTTTTGAGCCTTCTTCTCCCTTTTTTTACTGTTGTTACTTTTGACCAATTGAAAATGATCGGTTGTAGCTGGATCTTCCTAAGTTTCCATTAGAATAGGATTTGGTTGAGGTTGAGTATTAAGTTGTTGTGGTGCTGCATTGTCTCCATTATTGTTAAGAGATGCATTGTTATGTTCCTCCACTGGATTCGGTGCTTGTATTACATCATTTGGTTTAGGAGTCTTTGCCACCCATATCTTATTCTCCTGTTTAGAGCAAGTTGCAGTAGCATGCCCATATTGTTTACAGAGATTGCATTGTTGGGGTTGCCATTCGTATTCCACTTTTTGTTCTAGGTGCTCACTATTTTCCAGTTCTATGAAGATTGAGCTAGGATAGCTACTGTGCAGGCTCATCTCTATCAGCAGTTTGGCGTAAGACAATTTGCTCCTCTGTTGTGTGCATCTATCTGTATATAAAGGTTTGCCCAGCCAGCTTCCAATAGAGCTTAGGGATTCGCCTCCCCAGAACTCCCAAGACAAGTAGGGTAGCTTAACCCATATTGGCACAGTTCAAATCTCCTTTAAGTTGAAAGACATCCTTTATCACCATAGTTGCAGTATCAAAGGTTTTTTTTTTTTTATCACATGTGATAGGGCCATTTGACAGTGCTTTCATCATTCCTTCCTCTGCATCGAAGAGAAATGCAAAGAGATTCACTTTTACTTGTTTAACATCGAGTAGGTTGTAGTCCTTCTAGCGATTTCGGATGAATTTGTCAGATTTGAAGAACCTAGGGTTTGCGCCATAGATTCCCCCAATTAAGACAAACTTCCATTTCTCTGCTTCTTGATTTAGGTCATCAGATCGATTATGGGCCACCTGAACACCATTAGAGACACAAGGGGTCACATACTTCAACTTGCAAGCATCAATTTTGATTCGGTTATCTTTGAAGAGATCATACCAGTTTTTCTTTGGTTCATCATTCTCTGTTTCTGTCGTTGCTTGTTCATCAACGATTTCTTGATTATTTTCTGCAAGAGTCCTATCTGCCGCTTCATCGTTTTGCAAGAATGTTGGATTTGTATTTTCTGGTTGTGGATCAAGTTTTAATTGAGTGGATTCCATTGTGTTCTTGTCTGTTTTCTTCCACAAGGAGACGATGTATGTTAGCAAGCTAACTTGCACCGAGAGAAGAGGGGGAACACATGGGTCATTTTTTTTATATATTAGATTCTTAATTTTAGTTGTTAGATCTTTATCATTTTACAAAATACTACAGAACTAAAATTATTTTCATCATATTTTAACTATCAAATCTTTATATTAAAATTTGATGTAAAGTATTGAAGTTTAGAAGCAATTTCTATATGCTTGTAAAAAAGGGGAAATGCATAGATGGATCGCGGTCAATGGGTGGAACCGTGAATCAACTAATCACATACTTACACGTCAGTAAATGACTCACTTTTTCCTAACAAAAATTAAAAAGATGTCATAAAAAGCTGACACATCTTACATACTTTAATTATGTGTCAACACATTTTTGGATTGATTCACGGTCTTACTCATAAACCATGGTGCATTCAAGAATTTTCCGTAAAAAAGATCAGTAGTATCCACATTGATATTTCTATAAAGCAAAATCGAAATTAAAGATTTTTTCTAATGTATCTAGCCAAAAAAAAAGTAGAAATTAAAAGTCCATGCTGTCATGTAGGCAAATAGACCTTTCAGCTCAACAATCATTCATTTCTTCACGCACGGCATTAATTACAAGCCTGACCCAAGGTTGACGACCCATAAAAATAACGAGTCAGTATTCAATACTCCATTTGATGATCCAGTATTTTTCACCGTAGATTAATTTACAAATAAGCTTAGATCATCGGATGTATTTATTTTATAATTTTTCACCTTTAAGGATAAAATAGTAAAATTATAAATAGAATAAAAATTTATTTTGTCATTTTATTGATGCGGATAAGTTTTGTTTCAAATTTAAAATGGAATTGCTGTTTATTCCAAAATCATAGGATTTATGCGGCCATAGATTAGGCTTCTTTTTTTTTTTTTTTTAACTATTTGACTATTTGCTAATAAGTTAATTTTTTTTTTTTGGAGAAAAAGTAAGATATTTTGTTTAGTTGTGCATAAATAAACAAACGAAGCTGAATTTTATCTATTTTAATAATAAATTGTAAATTCTCTTTATTTATAATTTAAATAAATTTAGATCGTTTACATGAAAGTATTAATAATTAATATTGGCAAAATATACAGATGAACCATTCAACTATTATTATAAGTGTTAGAGAAAATAGAATAATATAATCCAAAACAGGGAAATAAAATAAAACGAAACAAAGGAAAACGAAAAAGATACGGCAAAATAAAAGCAAAAACCTTAAACCGTAAAATGGACATAAATTAATCGGAGATCAGAATCGTAAAATCGTTGAGGCAAGCAAAAAAACAGCCTCCTTAAGACAGATTCGTCCTCTCCTCGGTGGCAGAGAAAACGTGGACGTCTATCTTTCAGGATAAAATAACGACAGTCCCGCACCGCAGCACAATAGTGAAGGAATAAGCGAACTAAACCACACCTTCTTCTATCACCAGAATTTAAAAGGAATTTGAGGAAAAAAAACAGTGTAAAAGATTTTTCAGAGTCGTCAAAAAACGTTTATGCCAAGCGAATTATATATATAGGAGAGGAAAGAAAAATTAGGACAGAGGAAAAGACTGCCGAAAATTAAAGGAGAAAGCCAATTAAAATTGGCAATTAAGAGTGCGCAACAAGCTAGAGTAATCCGCAAGTAATGTGGAATATTCCAGAATATAGAGTTTGTTAAGAAAATAAAAATTAATTTAATGGGCCAAAATTCGGCTGGTCCACCACGGCCCAAGCTGTCGGAACATTTCGCATCGCTCACGTCGTGCAGGTGCGCCCCTAACCCCGAGATAGGTGGATTTGCAACCCTCTGCGCGTGCAAGAGAGAGCCTTTTGGCTTACACATTTACAAACCAACAAAAGGGTCCAAGCTTATAAACACTTTTCAAACTCACACACTTCCAATGTGGGACTTTGTGTTTTTAAGCTCCCTTTTATTTCTCAACAATATTACCAACTTGCTTACTTTGAGCATCAATTTCTCATTCATCACTCAATCATTTTGAGCACATAATATACCGTTTTAAAGATCTCATGGAGTAGAATACAAATCATAATTTGTTATTCAAATCTCCAACTTTATCAATAAATTATTATGTCTCAAAATATCAAAAAATCCATTATTTTCCAACAATCCCCCACATGAATGAAATTGATAGATCAACGAAAACAATGACTTGATATGGTGATAGAATATACGTTTGATATTTGCATAGGATAGGTAGGCATCAACCCTTGAACCTTCCCTTGTGAAAGTATATTTACTTTACTAGCTGACCAGTAGACGCGATGTCCTTGAACTGTTCTGTCGTTTGTATAAACGATGATATACCTCACACAAATACCTCCCTGGCACGGTTTTGGTTCTCATGGGTATGTTCATATGGCTGTGAACATCTCCTGGTTCTACAAGAATTTTTAGAGAACTATGCTCCAATAGTCTCCTTTGAAGCGACCCACTTCACTCTCACATAGGTGATTTATGTTGCTCGGCTCACCAAAGCACACAATGATCATTAAAAGCATAGCTTAACCTTTGCACGTTTTTATCATTGTTTACATCATAGGAATGAACTTGGGGTTGGACCCCCACAGTGACATCACAAGGTCTATGCAAGTAGGTTGTCCCTTTGAACCTAGATCTTGGGATCTCCAGTCAATTAGGCTAGGTTTTCCTTCACATAGCACCTTAAACTCTCATGGGCTTCAGTCCCATTCCTTTCGATGTTTTATCAACTTGATCTCGATTTAAACCTTTTGGTTAGTGCTAGTATATCCACAATATTATCTTTTGACTTTCCAAAGTCAATAGAGATAACTCCATTTGAGATCATGTAACGTCTCTCCTTTTTAAACAAATTTAACGTATACTTAGTATATGCTCACTAAAAATGTTTACTTACTCATATAATAAACCTTTATATAAAAATATTATAATAAAATTTAATTTATTATTACTCTTTAATAAATAAAAATTTAAAATAATATTAATAATAATAAAAATACTTTTCCCTAAGATCGTTGGAGTCTATCTAGCCACTTGGAGCTCTACCAAAAATGTCTTCCCTTCGCAATTGATTTTTCCTGCAAAACTGGATTATTGAGGAAAATAATGAGCTTGATGCTCAGTGAGAAAATAAGCACACACACACACACACATAATTGACTCAATATCTGAAGTCTTTTTCTAAGACTTCCTTGTTATGCTAGTTAATATTAATTTATGATAACATATAATTATACTCAGCATAATAATTTACAACACAACATATCAAGCGTGACACTTTAATAATCATATCACAAATACTTTTTAATCATTTCACAATTCAACCATTACCAACCATTCAATATCTCATTCAAAACACTGTCATCTCAAACCATCAACAAATTTCAATTCACAACAATTTTCAACAAATTAGGATCTGATGACTCAACCTCATATTTCCTTTCATTTCCTCACATAATTTAACATTTAGGTGGCCACCGACAAGATTATCCACCTGGCACAGTCTCGCTATCTCACATATACGGGTAGCTATCCGCCTGGCTCAGCTTTCCCGATCACACGCATATCTCTTCTCAAGAGTCATCCTTTTCCCATTCACAATCACAATCACATTTCACAATAAATTCACCACTTTTCAATCAGTCAAAATCACAAATTTACAATTTCAATAACACCACATTATCAAATTTCATCATCGAAACACCACACATAAATGATCAACTTATGAGAAAGGTATTATATTCTCGCACACAGCCACTTCTCAATTTATGAGAAAGGTAATATATATTTTTTTTGTATCGCACACAGCCACCTTTCACTTGTGAGAAAGGTAATATTTTTTTATATATCGCACACAGCCTCTTTTCTCATAAATTTCACATATATGTGAGGCATAAAACCATCACAATCAATTTATCACAACACATCACAACTAATTCACTTCATAACACTTTTCAAGACAATTCACTTCACAACCAAATCATAATATCCCAATCCAATTATTTTCACATTAATTCAACAACCCAAAGAAAATCAACTTCCAAATATTAACTCATTCCACCAAAAGCATATTAACTTAAAGAACATAAAATTTCCATCCAATTCAACCACCATCACTTCAACAAGTTAAAAACACAAAACTATTACTCAATAACTAAAAAATAACATTCAAATTAACATAGCAATTTTCACTTATTATACACAAATTTAAATTAATCATTTAATTATTTACTTTGTATTTCATAATAATTAAATTCACCTATATATATATATATATTTATTTATTTCATAATAATTAAATTCACCTTTTTATATAACACACAACAAAATTCAAATAAACATTCCACAAGCAAAACTCAATAATCCAGGGGTACAACCGGGGTACCTTCACACACAAGAATAACTTATTTCCTCACCTGATTAGCGATTATATTCCATTCGCTCCAAATTCGATACTCTTTATCCAAAACCTATACGAATTAATGTTCAACATAATTTTTACTAATTTTTGTAATACAATTATTATTCAAATTATTTATTTAAAAACACCACTAAAATTACATAAAAAGGCTTTCAGAGATTACCAACATCTAATTTTTAGATTTCAATTGTACCATTAAAATCAGCACGAAAAATCGAGCCCGGCATATTTTGTCGATAAAAAGTACCCCATGAATGGTAACCGTATGTATGAATAGTACCATATACGTGAATAGTACTGTGGACCCACCTGTAAAAACGGTGTCAGAATTAAATTTTGAAAACACCAACAGACTCCTCTTATGCTCTAGATTACAGATATATAATTAGTTTTATAAAATAATATACGGATTTGACAGAAATTGAGAAATTCTGTTTTGAATTTCTTACCTCAGATCTTTAAATTCCACCCGGTAAAACCTAGTAATATACCACTTAAAGTGAAGGTGGAGAAACCAGGAATCCGTAGACACTAAAATTATTTGACTCTAACTTCATATGTGAGAGTTATGGGAGTTAGAAATTTGAGAGAGATTATATATATATATATATATATATATATATATATATATATATATATATATATTAAACGAAAGAAGGAAAAAAAAAACAACGAAGGAAACCTTCCTTCTCTTTACTATATCCTATATAATAATAATAATAATAATAATAATAATAATAATAATAATAATAATAATAATAATAATAATAATAATAATAATAATAAACATAAAGATGATGATGATGTTATTGATGATGATGATAATGGTTAATTATTATATTAACCTTTAAATATTTTTATAAATTACATCTTAATCTTTACAATAATAATAATTTTTTTTACCAATACATCTGGATTAAATTATAAAAATTCTTTAAAATAATATTTATAAATCCTCCAAAATATTTTTATTAAATATATTTATTTTTATATTTATTTTTTTAAGGGCGTTACAATTCTACCCTCAAAAGAAATTTCGTTCTCGAAATTTAGATGGAACCAAACGATATACTTAAGCTATACTCTTCACTTTACTTTTCTCATTAACTAGGTTTTTACTTAACCCACGAAACCTATGTTCTATTACAACACTTATTTCCTTATCGGCTTAAGGAATATATAACTCCTGTAGTGAAAGATCAACAAGTACTACCTTTCTTTCTTAATTCACATATAACTTAACTTATAGAATAACCTCCAAGAACCATAATTTATAATCCATAACATTTATATTATTACTTTTCTTAATCATTACAATTCCTATTTGATATATCTTGTACTGATAATTCTCCTCCATGTAATATCCATTTTCACATATCTGTTTATATTGTAACTATCTGAGAAATATTTCAACCTTGATCATATACTATAATCTCCATATAACATTTATCATGCATCCTTTTATACTTATTTAATTGAAAACTTACATATTCACTATTAATTCTACTTTATTACATAATTCTTCTCCACCCAACTGTATATAATTAATTTAACTTAACATTCTTAACACTTATTAATTAACTTATTCTCCCATTAACAATATCGAAATCTCCACACAAAATCTTTTACAATAAATCAAGCCTTCCATAAAAAAAATTTATCACCAAAACTTAATCCTTCATAATTATTAATAGTCAATTAAATAATAAAACTTAGACTTAATTGTCTATTCTCATCTATCGATGTTTTCTTAAAAATTCTACATCTCCTCATATTTTTACTTTCAACATTTTTTTTAATCACAATCTTATAAAAGCAATATTCTTATTTTAGACGTACATTATTAACTTCATCCACCTGACAACTCCCGCAAGTATACGGAATAACTATGGTATATACTCGGAGTACGAGGTCGAATCCACAGGGACAAACGTGGAAAATCTTTCAATTATGGGCACAATTAACAAGAAAGTAAAACGAAAACCCTTGAGTTGATTTTAAATCAATTAAAACTAATTCAACAAGGAATTAAAAATAATTGAATAAATGCAATAACAAAAGCAATTAAGATTAAGAAATAACCAATAAAACAAGCACTAGAGTTCCGGGTTTCATCTAGAGGGAGTAATCAATTAACAATGTAAATCCACTCAACAAGAACTTCCGAAAGTGTTTTAATCCTCCGTCGAGGTAGAAAAACGTATTTGAATCAATCAACTATGCTAATCCATCAATGCACACTGATTAACATCCAAATCCATTAAGCAATCCTCTAAATCAAGTTTAGGTTAATCGCCGTGTCTGTATTAACATCTAAACAAGCTCAATTTCCAATTTTGGGTTATAACAATCCATCGATTCAATTATAAACCCTAACAAACATAGATCTAGGTGGCCAATCAGGATTAATGTTAATTAAGCACTTGAAAATTGAATTAAGTGAATGAAACAATGAAAAACTATATTAACAATAGAAATCCAAACATTGTCAATCGATTACTCCCCTACTAGATTACATCCATCACTCTAGTAGGGGATTTAGTTCACAATCATAGTAAAAATCAACAAACAAACAATTAAAAGCAATAAACAAATCATAAACATAATGAAAATAATGAAATAAAGTAGAATGAACTTAGTCTTTGAATGTTGAATATAATCTTCAATCTTCAATTACTATGGAGAAAACACCTTAAAAGATCTTAGAACCAAGAAATTCTAAGAGAGAAAATAAAATTCTTAAACTAAGAACAATAAACTAAAAATAATGCAAAAGGTTGCTTACAACTAAAACTAATTAGTATTTATAGTATAACACTTTTCTAGACCTAAAAATACCCTAAAACCATTTAAAATCGGACTAAACCACCTAAAAATCACCCAAAAACCACCCGAATCGACCCAAAAATGAATCGAAACAGCTCAGAAACATGAAGGAACGACGCAATGGACCCTTTGCTACCCAAAAATGCTCCTATGCTCCAGGTCTGGCCAAGGTCCAGCCGGGTCTGGTCAATAGGTCAGGCCGGAAGTTTGACTTTATGATTTCTCCCTTGTCCGGACTCCGAATTCGCTCCGGTTCGATCTTATACGACCGTAGAACTGTAAATTACAAAAATATAAAAAAACAAGTGCTAATTAAACTCAAAATGAAGGAGAATTGCATTAAAAATCCATTAATTTAGCTAGAATAAAACCCGAATATCAATACTGTTCTCTCCCTACGTTTTCCTGCCTTGTTTGCCTATGCTACTGATCAAGGACTTTTGGTTCAGCTAGCACTCCAGCATGCACTCCATGCAAATGGACGTCCTTAATGGAAAAGGAACCTTCGAATGACAGTCATGGAATCTCTCAATCATCTTCGTTCTCTAACTTCAGAGATTCAACTTCATAACAGAACTGACGTTATAAAGTGGAAAGACAGTAGAACCGGCATTTACACTGCAACCTCCTTCTCCAAAGGTATAACGCAACACCTTTCTCTCGGTTCTTACTCTCGCTTCTACTGGTCTTCATGTGCAATTCCAAAAATTAAATTTTGCATTTGGACGATTATTCACCAAAGATTGCCAACAAAAAGCAATGCTTGCGGCTAAGAATATCATCCCCAGGGAGAATGCGACTTGCATACACTGTAATGAATTTGAAACTCAAGACCACTTGCTTTTTCATTGTCATCACAGCAGGAAATTATGGGAGTCTGTCTTCAAGTGGATTGGAATTGATGTCATTCTTCCAAGCATGGCATCAGATTTTTTGGAGCAATGGGTTGGCTTATTCTAAGGAGCAATTCAAACTTCTTTTTGCACTTGTCTTAGGATGATCTTGGGTTGGGAACTTTGGAAGACAAGAAACAGGAATGTTTCTAATGGCACTCAATCCTCGGAAGATACTTTGTACAAATGTTTGTATATTGCTATGTTTATGGTAAAATGTAGGCATCCCCACTTTGCTTATACTGCTAATGACATTTAGCAATCCTCTTCCCTTCTCGTTGATGTAAGTTTTTTTGACCAAATCTTTTGGTCTTTTTAATAAATTCCACATTTATCAAAAAAAATGTCAAAAGAAATCAATGCTGGCTGTAATCATAATAAAAAAAAGTTTACTGTCCATATTATCCATAACAAAACAATCTAGTGTATATATGCAATTCAAAAAAAATTGCAGAAAAACAAAAAAAATTTACTTGAAAATATGTATAGAAAACTACATATTTAATAGTATATATTACACATGTCAAGAACTAGTGATGGATGGGAGTAATAAAAACATGGCAAAAACCTTTGGAAGAATTAAAATTTTGAACCAAAAAAAAAAAGCAGTATTTGATCAATTACTTGGTTCAAGATAAAATATATATCAAACACGGGTCATGCACAAAAACACGGGTCATACGAATTGACTACACCAAAAAC
>CANYLF010249982.1:0-14744 GCA_948193215.1 Bocquillonia castaneifolia
ACTGCCAACGTTAATTGAACCTATAGGGTCGCACATTAAGAACGAACAATAATGGTTACAGTTTATCACTCTCTGTAGTAATTTAAAATGATGAGATTATTTTAAATTACAAATAATAATTAGTTGTTATTTAGATTCGAATTTAATTTTGAATTGTAATTTAAATTATAACAAGTAATTAATTAGTTATATTTCCTTATTGGATAAGGAAATAATCTATAAAGGATTTTAATAAGGATTTGGTTAAAAATATAAATTCCTTATTTGATAAGGACTATGATTTAAATTGTTATCATTTAAAGGGAGTTTTAAATAAATAATAATTATAATTCATTTTTAACCTAACCCTAGCAGACTTGTATATATACATCGTACAAGATGTTATGAGTAACAAAAGAGAGATCTGCAAGTCATCTTTTACATTAAAAAAAAACAGAGAGAGAAAAACCCTAAATCATTTTGAGAAAATGAATCTAAGCTAGCATTCATCCAAATCATTCATTGTTCGTTTGTGTGTGGATACTTGTAGAGGGTGGTCATCTTTTAGAAAGGCAGTACCTTTATAGATCCGAATAAACCAAGACGCAGAACCTGAAGGCTCAACGAATTGATCTACAAAGGTAATTTTCGTTTAACCTTCCTTCGATTTTTATGAAACGCATGTGATCTTTAGTGGGTTAAGGGATAAAAATTTTAATTTCTGCTACATTCATGTTATATCCGATTAAAATATTCTGCCCGTAACCCAACAACTAAAAGACATACAGCCTTTTACAGATGACACGAAGGACTCATACATGTTGCAAGTGAAGTCAGGAGATAAGATTAAAGATGTATACATGTTTGATGCTTGGTATTCCTCGAGTGAAGATGAGGCAGAGGTTGGGGATGCTTTTTGATTGGTAAAAGATGGGGAATTCATGGTTTAGTAGGTTACTCGAAGTGAGCATGATTATCAGAGGAGGGATATAGACAAGCCAGTCTTGAAAGTAGTCACTAGAAGGACACTCAAACTAAAGAAGTTATAGAAGATAGAGAAGAGATAAAAGTAGACTTTGTGATAAATCTTTTGAAGAATACCAGGGCAAACGCGAATATTTAGGATCTGTTGGTCTACTTTGAATCACATAGGAAAGCTTTGGTAAAAGCTTTATCCTAAATCCAAGTCCCTGAAGATGTGACACATGAGAATATGGTTGGATTAATGATGGAGAAGAAACTGTGTGAGATTATATTTATAGTCGAAGACTTACCACTAGAGTGATGAGACCACAATAAAGCCCTTTACATTGCTACTGAGGTGAACGTGAAGCAGACTTCTTGTGTAATGCTAGATGATGGGTTAGCCATCAATGTCTGTCCTTCTAAACTTCGTCCTAAACTTTGGATCTCACCTTCCTGCACTCAAAAGTTAAAGAGTCCCACTTAACCCTTAACTATATAACAATGTCCTCATATATTGTATTTATGTGTTTTAGTTCCACTTGAACTTTATTAAACACAATAGATAATAATTTAAACTACAGATAAGATAGATATACCCAATTTGAATGTAATTAAATATTACATGAATGAAAAAGGATATTAAAGAAGTGAACTAAGGGAACAGTTCCCACCAAGTACATCAAGAGATAATAGGGGCCCAAATAAAACAGGCTCATTCTCGTTTGAACGTCGGTTCTCGCCTCAAAATGGACACCCACAGTCGGGGATAAATGTGGCTCTCTTAGTTGGAGAAAGTAAACTAGATCCTTCTTTTAGAAACATGAAGCTTCCTCCTGAAATGATGAAGCAAAAACCTAATTAATGATCCCAGTGGTACCAATTCAGCATCTAGTTTTGGAATATTTAGCTCTCCAAAAGCAAATACTCCTGATAAAATAGGCATGAATGGAGAAATTAAAAACAGCCCAGGCAACCGTTATAATTCGCAGAGATTCAAGCGGAGGAGTTGGAGCAAAAGTTGACGGCACCCAAAGACCGAGTGATGATGGCGGTGGACAAGCAAGATGGGGGATATTCAGTAGGGATGGCAGTAATGAGAATCCAAATATAATGTTTATGTAGAATTAAGGAGCAGCTTTGGGTACTGATTTTGATCTATGAGCAAGTAGCAACTGTATTATTTTGCTAGATTGAATTGCATAGAAACAAATAAATGGAAGGCTGCTGAATTTTTTAATATGGCAGAACCACTGAAAAGAGTAGGAAACGGAGGCAGGGATACATTTCTGGCAAACAAAACATCTAATGAAACCTCTAATTGGATGTTATGCCAGTATTTTTTTATTAATATTAAATCTATATCATCATTTAGGTACAAAAAAAATTATCTATAAATTTTAAAAATAAAAATTAAAAAATTAGATGAATACAAAATAAAACTAGACGAACTTGATTAAACAAAATAGGAATTTGATAAAAGAAATTTGCACTAAAATTTTTATACAACTATTTAAATTTTTATTATTAATACAAATAGGAGCTTATGTTTTAGTGTTTGAAAAATTTTAATAGTTGTAAAACATTTTGAATGTAATTTTTGAAAAATTTGCGTAAAAAAATAGGATATTGTAAAATGATTAAAGTTAAAATTTATAAAAATAACTGAAACTAAAATGAAAAATTGATGTTGTTAGATTATGATGAGTACCTGAAATAATAGGCACATATAAGTAACATGTTTTGATAAAAAAAATGTAATTAAATTTTACACCTATATTTTATCCTAATACACTATACTAAAATAAATGATCCAAAATTTCTTCTCAAAAAAAAAAAATAAATAAAGGATCGAATAAATATAATTTGAGTTATTTTTTAAAATAAAATATAAGTTATTTTTTAGAGGTAAAATATAATAAAAATATTTATTTTATAAAAAAAATTAGATGAAATCAATATAACAATAATTATAAAAGCAATAAATTCTATTATTAGTAAATAACTATATTATTTAAATAATTTTTTTTATTTTTAACCATATAAAATTATAATTTTTTGATAAAATATAAAATGATAATTAATATAATAAATATATTGTATATTAAATATTACAAAATATATAATTAATTTTATAAAAATAATAATCGACAGTAGACATAATTCTAATGAATCTTAATTTTTATTCAAAAAATATAATTATAGAAAAAAATATAACCCATGAAATTTACTTTTATAAGAAGGTTAATTTTGTAAGAAAAAAATGATTGTAGGCATCTGCTCTTAAAAAATCTTCAAAATAGAGCAGATACAATCTGCAACATATATATTCTCCAAAAAATAAAAGATCGAATATTGCATTACAAAAAATTAAAGGATGGAATAAATATAATTTCAATTAATTTATATATATTTATTAATTTATTAAATTCGAGTATATTCAAAATGAGTTTAAATAGTTGAAGTAGAGATTGAGCTTGAGTTGAAAGGGATTTAAGGTTATTTAGCTCAAGAGTTCTAGTTTTGGTAATGCTTGGGTCAGCTTGCCCGTTTACACCGTACACCCGAACCCAAATCATAGTGGACAAATAAAATCATTTGTTCAAAACGCATCATTTTTGATTATAAACCAAAATATTTTATTGGTTTAAAACTCATTTGATTTATCTAGACTAGAGTATTTAATTAATTTCTAACATTCTTAAACCAAAATATTTGATTGACTTAAAATCATCTTGAATTTATCTAGACTAAAATATTTATTTATTCTAGAACCTTCATAAACCAAAATATTTGATGGGTCAAAACTTATTTGATTTTATCTAAATTAAAACACTTTATTAATCTAGATATTTAAAAGACCAAAATATTTGATTGGTTTAAAATTCATTTGATTTTATTTAGATTAAAACATTTACATAATCTAAATAAACATTAGACTAAAATATTTAATTAGTCTAAAATTTAATTTTAAAATCTACATGTCTACAAATACCTCATCGAGAGTTGTTTACATAATTTAAAAAAGTGGACGTGTCTCGAAAATTTTTTTTTATTTTAAAACAATGCAAAAATTTTAATGCAAAAGTTTAATGACATTTGAAAATTTGAAAAATTTAAATTCATATTATATTTATTTTGTAATCTGAATTTAAAAAAAATAATTAGGATTAAAAATTTAAAAATCCCAATGCAACTTTAATTTCTTGAAGAAAACAAATCCAAGTTCAGTTAGAAGTAAAAACCTAATATATTACTTGACTGGAAATAAAACAGATTTGACTTATCTAAGTAGGATTAGAACTTTTAATCCCATTATAACTTAGATTTGTATGAATTAACCCCTGTATAAAGACAGTCCTCCCACACATCAGTTCATTATTTTCCTTTGATATTCATCTGTGAGTGCGAATTTTCTTTTCCGGCCATCATTACCTCGAGCTTCCGTTTTCTTCTGCGGCTGCGATCCCCAGGTAAGCTGCTGCTTCTTTTTTTTCTTGGGAAGTCCATCTTTTCCTTATTAATGACTTCAACTCTTTATTTCCTTGATTTTTGACGAATTACCCTTCTTTTTTAAACTAATGCAGGACGATTCTTTGCTTAAACATATGATATGCATGTCCATCCATGGTAAGTATTTACACCATGCATACAACACCTTTCTTGGCTTTTTTTTGAGGATTCTTATGATAGTCACGCAAATCAGAGAATGCTGCATGCATAAATTGAACTTTCACGAGTTTGCATGGTCAAATTGTTCCGTCTGTTAGTTCATAAATCAAAAAGGAAAAGCGATCCACACACATTCATATTCTGAGACTTTCATATATTGACTGCTGCGGTTTTTTTTTTTTTCTCTCGCATGCATTTTTTTTTTGACGTCGATCCTTTTTTTTATTTCTGCTTTTTTTTTTTTAATTCTGCTTTTGGTATTTTTTTTCCTCTTTTTGGAGAATTTTATTTGAGTAATCTCCATTTTGTACAATTTAACTACCTAAATAATCAAATCAACGGCACTCTTTGATTATTATTTAGTTAAATTGCCTCTCGAAGAAGAAGACAATATTTAATCTATTAATAATCAAACTAGCTTTGATTATTATTTAGTTAAATTGCCTCTGAAGCGACTCTCTCTACTAGTCAACAAAGATGATCCACATTGAAGATTTCACGAATGATCGTCGGCAATCATGTATCAAGATTTTAGAAAATAGAAGGAGCAACTCATGCTTGAGCACTACTTTACTTGTTCATACGCCTTTTATTGGATCTTTTGCTCCATCCAAGCCTTCTTTTGCTGATCTTCCTTCCTTTTCAAATTGGTCACATAAGGATAGACGCATGTTCTATAACCAGACAAAAATACGTTTCATAGAGGATGAACCATGTCTCCAATTATTATCTCCATTCCATTCCTTAGAGGGTTCTTCTAATAACATGCCTCTACTTAAGCAACGCATTCATGACCGAGAGGTTTCATGGCCATCTTTATTCACTATTGCAGGCGAGTTTACTTATCTTGAACTTTACTGGGAATGGCTTAAGGATATCATTTCTTCAAGAGCTTACTGGTCATGGGAAACATCTTCCACGCAGTTGTCAATACCTATTTCATGCGTACCATATTCTTTCTCACACATCAAACAATCGTCAAGAAGTCACTATTGAAGAGTGGATCTAATTTTGGTTTATGGGCCTTTCTAGGTACAAAAAACCTCCTTGTAAAGATTCTAATTACGAGAGAACTCTGCCCCAAAGAAAACTTTTTGTCCTTCAGGAATGCTTGAAGATCCCTTGCCTCATGATAGGATTTGGCAAAAACCATTTATTTCTTTAGGAGTTACTAACCATGCTCTTCAAGATGAGATTTACTTGGTTGCCTTTCTCTTTTGCTGGTTATGTAGATTCGTCCTTCCTATTAGAACTCCTAATCTTATCCATCCTAGCACTTTCAAAATAGCAAGTATGATGAGTGTGGGTGAAAGCTTTTGTTTAGCCGTTCCAGTATCATCAAAAATTTACAATGGTCTTCATGAGATTTCCACTGCTGTTGATTTGAAGAAATGCGTTGCATGCTTTCCTACTCATTATGTATATAGTTGGATTGCAACAAAATATGATACACATTTTACTGAAAATGAAAAATGTGGAAGCCTTGGTAGAATGGCTAATTATGGTGAAGTTAGAATGGCTCGATATTATAATCCAACTGAAGTTGAGTATTTGTTTAATAATCGTGACCATGTCCCCAAACATCTAATTTTTCAAAGAAAAGAGAGAATATTAATAGACAACGACTCTCTTTAACACTTCAGATCCTTGGAGAGAGTATCTCAGCAGTCTTCGTTGTGGCTTTTTAACTTTTCGTTGCAAAGATTCATTTTATGCAGAGCCGTATAGTCCTAATAGATTTAGTAGACAATTTGGATTTTGCCAAGAAGTTCCTGGAAACCTTCAAGTATATGTCCATAACATAACACTAAAAGAAGTGGTTCGTTAATGGGGCTTTCTTTTAAAAGTTGATAGCAATGAAACTGTGACTGTTCCAGGTGCTTTATGCAAATAACCATTTGATGCAACAAAAAGTATGTTGACTGGTGGTCCAATGAATGGCTTCAACTTAATGAAATGAATCGCCTTGACCCGACAACAAATTTGCTCAAGTCCAGCAAGAAACCAAAGAACACTTCTATTGCTCCAACCAAGAGACCTTCGGATAAAGCTAAGGAGCAAGATTTGAGGAGAAAACAGAAACCTGTTGTTGATACTCCAAATAAAAAATCATCAAAGCATAAAGAAAGGAGTGGTGAGTGCAATCCATGTACCTCATCTCGTTCACTTAAAAGGAATGCGAATGTTGATATTGATGATGATGAATCTACATCCAATTCTAATCGTTATTGGAAAAGGACTAGAACTGAGAAAAATTTGGTTCCAGTAACAGATTTGGATGCATTAGATGCTATTCCAACATCATCTTATTTCAAAAGCCCTTCCAAGGTAAATCCTTTTACTTTTCTTTTAATCTCATCATCCCTTTTTTTTTAAGAACTAGAGACTTACTTTGAAATTTTTTTTTTCAGGCTGATCAAGTTCAAGACCTTCCTGAGCAAAGCATAGCTTCCATAAATTGTGCTCCAGCTTTTAATAAGACAATGAACAGGATTGAAGATGCAAGGCTTTTGATTGCTAGTGTTTCCAAAAAGGTTGTTCCAACGCAAAAAGTAATCCACCAAGATAACCATCCTGTTATGTTAACACTCTCTAAATTTTATGGAGAGGATTTCTTGCTCGAACAAAGATGTAATATCGATGCTAACATATGGAAGCGTCTTTATCCTAAGTTAGTTGAAGCAAATTTTGAAGAGGCCATCCGTTTTAGTGACCAAATTTATAAAACACTAGATAACATTCAATTAGTTAAAGGGGTTGACACTTCAATTCCAAAACAACGAACTGAACATTATCTCAAATACTTTAGAGAGTTTCATGCCAAGGAGAGTTCATACTTTTCAGCAAAGTCAAGAGAATCTCATAAAAGAAAACTTGATTCTTTAATTGAGAAGTGAGAAGAAGCCAAAAGCCTTAAAGCAAGGACTTTCCAAAAGCACGACTCAATAATAAAAGAATTAAGTGAAATTGAAGATCAATTTAAGGCATTGAATTCTAAAAAAACAACTTGAAGAAACTCTTGCAAAGACTAAGACTGAAGTGTTGGAAATTGGGGGAGACATTTGTAAATTTGAAGAACAAATAACCAAGCTGGAAGCAACACTTGTTCACAATTCAACCGATGAGCAATCTTTAAAAGAACTCAAAGACTTTTTCGAAGCCGAACGCAACGACTTGAAGAATTTTAATTGGAGGCCTTAGAGATTTTCTTCTTTTTTTTTCTTGCTTTTTTTTGCTTTTTTTTATGTCCTGAACAATTACTTTATTTTAAAAAAAGATTATTTATTTATTTTTTTAAATAATTCTTATCAATGTAATTATCTTTTTTTTTGTACTTTCATACTTATTGACATAATTTACTTTTATATCAATAAGATTTTTTTTTTGTGATATGACTGAACTTAGCAAAATACTAAGCTGCCTACGTACCTTTAGACAAGGATCAAGTCATAACGTAGTTTAAAAGGGTTTTTTTTAGGTGACTGACTTAACAAAATACTAAGCTTCCTACCTACTTTTAGACAAGGATCAAGTTGTAACGTAGTTCAAAGGGTTTTTTTTTTTTTTTTTATTATTATTATTATTATTATTATTATTATTTTGTGTGCCGTTCACAGTTTTAGCTCATGCGGGCCAGGAGCTACAAAAAGCTGTTTAATAATAGTAGAGTTTTAAGAACTTGGCATTGATGGGTCCAACCCACAATCCATCTTTATCAACTATCTTATATGCACCATTTGAGTAGACTTTTTTCACCACATATGGCCCATCCCAATTTGAGAGGAACTTGTTGCCCATATGATGCGATATGATGATTGGCCTTCTTATTGCAAGAACAAGATCACCAACTTCAAAAGATCGTGGTGTAACTTTCTTGTTGAATGCCCGAGATAATCTAGCTTGATAACATTTCAAGCATTGTTGTGCTTCTAGACGCTTTTCATCCAACGCTTCCAGTTCTTGTAGGCATATACGGACATTATCATCATTTGTCAACCCTTCCTGTATCGCGAGCCTTAAGGATGGAATTTGTTGCTCAAGAGGAAGAACAGCTTCAACACCATAGACAAGTGAATACGGAGCAGCTTGTGTTGGTGTTCGGAATGTAGTTCGATAAGCCCATAAAGCTTCTCCCATTTTTTCATGCAAATCCTTTTTAGAGCAGCTTACAATCTTTTTGAGAAGATTACCCAAAGTCTTGTTGAATGCCTCATCGAGTCCATTAGCAGGCGCATTATACATTGAAGAGAAGTGTTGCTTGAAACCAAAATGTTCGCACAACTTATCCATAGCTTTATTGCAGAACTCATTTCCATTATCTGTTATAATGTAATGAGGTACACCATAACGATACATAATATTTGTTCGAATGAAGCTAACAATGGCCTCCTTTTTTATGTCTTTACAAGTAATAGCTTCAGCCCACTTAGAAAAGTAGTCAGTTGCAGTCAAGATATAAAGGTGTCCACCTAAACTCTTTGGTAAAGGACCTACAACATCAAGTCCCCAAGCATCAAATGGCCAATATGCAACTGCTGGATGCAATGGTTCTAGTAGTTGGCATATCAAGTTTGTATGAAATTGACATTCTTGACACCTTTTAGCATAATCCATGCAATCTTTCACCATGGTTGGCCAATAGTAACCCATCCTCTTGATCTGGAAATGAAGTTTAGGACCTAATTGATGAGCTCCACATATACTAAAGTGTGCTTTTTCTAATGCCTTATTAGATTATTTTTCCCTAAGACAATGCAAAAGAACACTATCAGAGGAGCGCTTATAGAGCATGCCCTTGTAGTATATGAATCTTGCTGCACGCCTTTTAACTTCAGCTTTATGGCGTAGTTCTTTAAGAAATCTTCCATTCTCTAGGTAGTCAATGATTGGTTGATGCCAGTCTTCCTTGACAATTTTATAGACAAAGACAGAATTCACCTCACCAGTTTCATCAATTTTAAGAGATGATGATACCACCCACGTTTGACAAATTGAGACTTTGAGATCTTTAATTAAGGATGCAACCGTTGACACCAAATTTGCTAAAGCATCAGCTTTTTGATTTTCCTTTCTTGGAATATGATCAATTGAGAACACATCAAACTGGTCGATCAATTTCAATGCATATTTAAAGTATGGCATTAACTCAATTTTCTTTACTTCATGCAGTAAAAGAATTTGGTTAATGATCAATTTTGAGTCACCATATACTTTGAGATTTAGAATCTTCATGCCAATCGCCATTTCTAATCCAAGGATCAATGCTTGGTATTCTGCCATATTATTTCAACATGACTTTTTAAGATTGAATGCGAACGTCGTGACTTCACCTTTTAGACTCATGAATATAACTCCAGGTCCAGCACCATTACATCTTGCTGCTTCATCGAAGAACATTTGCCAAGGTTGAGGAACTTCTATAAAGAAAATGTCTTTAACGGGGAGATCTTCATCAAACTTCCAATCATCAGGGATGGGATGATAAGCTAGGAAAACTCCAAGAGCTTGTCCTTTTATCACCTTTTGGGGAACATAAGTGATGTCAAATTCTTATAGTAGAAAAGCCTATTTGGCTAATCTGCCTGACAGAACAGGTCTGGACATGATGTACTTTATAGGATCTGCCCATGATATCAAATGAATAGTGTGAGCTTGTAGATAACGCCTTAGCTTCTTAATGGAAAACATCAAAGCTAAACACATTTTCTCAATTGGTAAGTAATTTAATTCAGCCCCATTTAACATCCTATTGAGATAGTATAGAACATTTTCCTTTCCCTCATCATTTCGTTGAGCTAACAGAACTCCTAATGATCTTTCTTGAGCTGATATATACAAAATGAGAGGTCATCCTATTATTGGTGCTTTTAGGACAGTTAGAATGAGTAGATATGCTTTAATACTTTCAAAAGCATTCCTACATGCTTGATCCCACTTGAAAGGCACCCCCTTCTTCATTAAGTGGCTAAAAGGTTGACATCTTTCTGCTAGGTTGGAAATAAACCTTTGTATATAAGCCAACTTCCCTTGAAGACTTTTGAGTTCGTGAATGTTTTGTGGTTCTAGCATCTTTAAGATAGCATCAATCTTAGACTGATCAATTTTAATTCCTCGATGATGCACTATAAAACGTAGGAATTTACCAGCAGAAACTCCAAAGGCACATTTAAGCGGATTCATCTTAAGATTGTACTTCCTAATACGTTCAAATACTTCTCAAAGGTCTTGTACGTAGATGGTTGTCGGTTTTTCTTGACTTTACAACTAAATCATCTACATAAAATTCAACTGTCTTATGAAGCATATCATCAAAGATCTTTTGCATCCCTCACTGATATGTTGCACCTGCATTCTTGAGTCCAAAAGGCATTACTTTGTAACAGTAAATTCCTTTCAGAGTCTGAAAAGCTACAGTTGATGCATCATTAGCCGTCATTGGGATTTGATTATATAATGATGAACCATCAAGGAAAGACAACCTTTAAAATTGAGTAGTAGCATCAATCATGATTTTGATGATTGGGAGTGGAAAATCATCTTTGGGGCAGGTGTTGTTTAAGTCTCAAAAGTCAACACGTATTCTAATTTTTCCATTCTTCTTTCTTACTGGAACAATATTCGAGATCCATGTTAACCTCTTGGATAAAGTCAACATCAATGAGCTTATTGACCTTAGCTTCAATTTGTGGAATCAACTCCTGCCAAAAATGTCTTTGAGCTTGTTTGATTGGCTTTGCCCCCTTTTTGACTGCCAGATGATGAACCGCTACTTTTGGATCAAGTCTAGGCATTTCTTTGTATGGCCACGCAAAGATATCTTAGAACTCTTTAATAAGCTCTAAGTATGCTTCCTCTTTCTCTTGTGACAAGTTTGCAATTAAGAAGATTGGTCGAGGATTTTCTAGAGTCCCAAAATTTATTTCTTTCAAGTCATCAACTGTAGCTTTATTGCCTTCTTCAAAACCTGGTGGAGCTTCCTCAGCATTTTCTTCTACCACTTCTTCTTGATCATCTTCAACTATAGTCACATGAAATGATGAGACTATGTCAACTTCTTCTTCCTTTTGTCCTTGAGAAGAGCCGGTGAATACAATAGTATGTTGTTTGGCTTTGAGTACTTCTCCAGTTTTCACAACCCATTTTCTTTGCTGAATCATTTGAGAAGGAAACTTGCTTTTGATCTTTTTGTGATCCTTCGGCATTGAAGCTTCTTTCTTGGTTTTAGTCTTCCTCACCTTCAACGCCCCAAGTCTTTCTTGTGCAAGAATCCATTTAGAAGATGATTTGTCATCATGTTGCTTCCCAATTTAATCAAAAGCTGATACATGACTTTGTGAAGTTCCTAATCGATCAAAGACTGAGATCCGTTCAGTAGGCTGTTGTATTTCTTCTTTATTGCTAGTAGTGATGTAACTTGTAACATCTTTATGAATCTTCAAGCGTAAGGGAGAAGAATTTTGATACCCAAGTCCTGGTCTAGAAGTCTTTGAAGTTGGTTGTTTTTCTTTCCAAACTTTACAAATTTGGCTAGCAAGATTCCCATCATTTTATTTAGCTTCATCTTCTTCATATATCAATAAAGGAGTGTCTTGCTGATGAAATCCAACTTTAACTATTAGGTTGTATGCATTTAGATCAAATCCATTGACTCTCACTGAAGGCAAGTTGTTGATTATCGCCTCTTGAGTAGATTTCATAAAACCTAGCAATGTTGGCTTGGAAACCTTAAACAACACGAGATTGGTGACAGGGAGAATTAAATCTTTTAAATCTTGAGAAATTATATTCTCCTTGGCTTGAAAGGAAACTTCATCATCTTTTTCTTTTTGAAACTGGAACATACTTGAACCTTAACTTGCTTTATCGTTTTCCAGTTGCTTTCTTCTTTTTTTCACTTGATGGTGGACGAGGTTGAATTTATTTTGTGACTTTTGGCTTTCTGTCAAGATCCTCCTTTTCATGCTCCTCTTTCATTTCAGATTCATCTTTTATTTTATCCATTGACACTTTAAAGTAAAACTTTGCATCTGCGAGGTATGACTCATCATTGTTAAATGGATTGGAATCTGCAACAACAATCTTGACTTCACCCTTCTTGCAATACTTGAAACATTGATGAAAAGTCGATGGGACTACATTATTTTTGTGGATCCATGGGTGACCAAGGAGCATGTTGTAACTTGTCTTTGCATCAATGACATGAAATAAAGCAGTTGACTCTATCTCGTCGATGTAAAGGTTAAGATGAATTTTGCCAATGGCTCTTTGACCACGTTGATTGAAACCTTGAATCATTAATCGACTTTATGTAAGTTCATCCATTGGGATTGCAAGTTACTTTGTAATCTTCAATGAAAGAATGTTGACAGCTGATCCATCATCTACCAAGATTAGCTTGATTTTTCTTTCACGGATAAAGCCTGCGACAAACAAAGGACGGATGTGAAATCTTGACCCAAGCAGTAAATCTTCATCTGTGAAGGTGATAGTTTCGGTATATGAAGTACAAGTTTTATGATGAGAACAATGCTCCTCTTGTTGGATCTCTACTTCTTCATCATTTTCTTCTTCCTTTCCATCGGTATGACAACAAACTGAAGACTTTAAAGTGTTCATTAAGCTTTTGGGCATAAACTCTTCTAGAGTGATGGGGACTCTTGGCTTCTATTGGTATCCATATTTAGATTGTTGTGACAAAGAAGATTTCTTGTGCTTTGATGCCATAACTTTTCTCAACTTCTCACATTGTGGAATTCTTGAAGGCTTTCTCATTATCTTGATTCACTTAGGAGTCGACTTTGACTTAGAAGTGACTTTCTTCTGACTTCTATGATGAGTGACAAGAATCCATCCTTCATTATCAGATTCTTCTTTTGGAGTGATGCCCTTAAATCGATATTGAGTGATTGGTTGAGCTTGTGAGCTTGCTACTTCATAATAAGAAGAAACTTCAACAATAATTGGATCTAAAGACCCAAAGTTTATTGTGAATACATTAGGCTTCAAGTCAAAAACTGTGGTGGCATTTGAACTTGCATTTTCTTCATTAAAGGTGATTTCTCCTTTCCTTTGCAGCTCCATAATTCTATCTTTCAAAATAAAGCATTTTTCAACTAGATGACTGAGGAAATGATGGTACTTGTAATAATTTGGATCATCAGTTCAGTTTGCTTCTTTTGGATGCTTTATTTCTTGAAGCTCAATAAGGTTGGCTTAGAGTAGATCATCAAGCATGCTTGATACATCTGAATCTGGGAAATGATCCTTCTTCTCTTGTCTTTCTTTAAAAGAAGATCTCTTCTTGGCTTGATCTTGCTTAGAAGTAGACTTAAACTTAGGCTTCTTCTCGGACTTGGATTTGATTTTGATTGGAACATAATTGATAGCCATAGACTGCTTGTTTTCAGTTTTAAAAGCTAGCTTTGTAGTCTTGCGTGGCTCTTGCTTCTCCTTAGCCTTTTTAGGATCTTGTACTAGAAGATTTTGATTTCCAGCATCTGAAATACTAAGTTCCATATCATGGGTACAGGTAGCTAATTCCTTGAAGGTGCTTGGCTTGATTCCTAGAAGAATGTAGCGTAGAACCAATTCATTCCTTTGATGCACATATCAGTAGTAGATGTCTCGGAGAGCTGATGTTTGCAGTTTAGGCTAAGATTTCTCCACCTTTGTATGTAATCAATGGCAGATTCATCTTCTCATTAGCAGGTGGCAGTGAGCTCAATCATACTAACTACTCGGTAGGTGCTCTAGAAACGGTTGAGGAATTCACGTTCTAACTGTTCCAAATTATTGATTGAACTAGCTTTAAGATCTGTGTACCAATCGAAGGCATTCCCCTTGAGTGATCGAACAAATTGCTTGACTAAAATCCAATTGAAAATTCCCTTTGAAAATAAATTTTTCTCTGAAAATAGGGTTGCAACGATCGTTTTAAAACTAGCAACGATCGTTGTGAATAGTACAACGATCGTTGTAAAATGAACAGTGATCGTTGTGAAATCACGAAAATCGGCCAAACATCCAGAGAGGTACACGAGCTCGTGGAAAACTTGCAACGAGCTCGTTGCAAATTAGCAACGATCGTTGTGAATAGTGCAACGATCGTTGTAAGCCAAAAATCACAAATC
>CANYLF010250021.1:0-13319 GCA_948193215.1 Bocquillonia castaneifolia
CGCAGCAGGAGTGTGTATGATGAGCACCAAATGGAAAGAAGAACAGAGCCCTTCATTCATCAATTTTATATCCTCTTTTTTAACTGCCAATGCCTTTCGTCTTAACTTCGTTCCCATTTCCCCTGTAATCACAATATCAATCTCTCTTTTCTTTTTATTAATTAATTACCTTTCTTTAAGTTTTTTTTTTACCATATACTATGTAACAGAATTCATCCTTAATTGTTAAATTGCAGGATTTCATTTTTAACTGTGGAGGATTGTCAGTTGCGTTCATATTTGTTACCAATTGGGACTCTGAAAACGTTAACCCAATCTTCACTAGGTAATTTCTTTTTTTTTTTTTTTGGTTTTTTTTATGATCGTTTGGTTTATTTAATTTGGTTTATTTATTTAACAGAGTTCAGAAGTTGAAAGGACAGTTTGCTAATTTTTATGTGGTTATTTGCCTTCCAAATAAGGAGAAGAATGACTCCTTTGTTAGATCTTACTTCAAGTGAGCTTTAATTTTAGTTTAATTTTGTTTCTTTTTTTTACGTTTATGTTTGATATTTAAAAAAAGAAAGAAAGAAAGAATTTGATATGTAATACTTTGTATTTGGATTCTGTGTTTTTTAAAGGTATGGAATGGAGATTGGAAAGCCTACCTTTGTTCCTGTTCAAGATAAAGAAATGGGATTTGAAAAGACTGTTAAGATTGCTCTGTCTCGTGGGGGTAATTTTAGTTGCTATTTTTACCATGATTTCTTTTAGAATGCTTATGTGGTTTTTTTTCAGGAATCATTAGAATTTGTTTGGTTCAATTTCGTTTAAATAAAAAAATTAAATTCTAGTTTTTAGTATGCTAAACTAAAAATATGAAATTTAATGATATTTTTGTAATAATAAAAATTTTATCATTTGTGATTTAGTGTTTATTACTAAATTTTATCAAAGAGGAATTTAATTGATTATAACCAATTTCATAAAATTTTAAAATTAGAATTTCAAATGAACATCAATTTAAAATAAAAACGGAAAATTTAAAATTGTAAATAAATTCACAAACACAAACTCTTTTGATATGTATGTGCATGACCTTTCTTGCTTGCATTCCAGCAAATAATTAATAGCAGTTGATTGATGTAATCTGATTGGTGCAGCATGCAAGAAGCAAGATGTTACATCAAAGTTGAAGGCTGAGGTTAGATGGTGGAATTTCTTTTCATGCTACTTGTTCTAATTAATGTGTTTGCTTAATAGTCTGTTGTGGATGTTTCATGATTATTTTTTATTATCCGCCATGTATGTGAAGAGGAAACAAACTATGCAAGGGATGGATGTTTTTGTTAAAGTGGTAACATCAATACCAGGCATTGATAATCATGATGCAAATGCGGTAAATTCCATCTAAATTTATTAATGCAATCCTTACTTTATTAGTGGCAATTAATTCCATGTAATCTAATTAGTTGAACATTAATAATGAATGGTTTCAGCTTAATCAAGCTATTGGGTCGATTGAAGCAATTGCTAAGGCATCGAAAGAGTGTATACTGGAGAACACAGATCTTTCAGCGGACAAGGCAGATATTATTACAAGGTTTTTCAGGGATCCTAAGTTTTACCTCAGTCCTAAAATTAATTGATAGAATAAATTCTCACAGGCTTGTATTGCATTGCTTTTCAATGGCTCTTGGGTTGTATTGCTTATTTCTGCACTCCAAACCTGCCTTTGAATCCAACAACGATAACAAAATCTTTAGAGTTTGGTTCAATTCTAGTGTATAATTCAATTCATTTCCAATTCTAGTGTTCATTTGTTTACCTATATTCAATTCCAAAGTTCTGAAAAAATAGTGTAACAAATGAATTTTCATTTATATCAAACACATGAACCATGGATTTAAAAATGAATTCCATAAAATTCATTTATACCAAATTCTGAAGGTTTGATCAGAGAAATTGGTTTAGATTGTTCAAGAATATACCAATAGGCCTGTGATCAAGAGCACAGTATCATGAACTGAGCAAGTTTATGCACATTAAATTAACATGCATAGAAAAGAACCTGCCGCAAGCAAACATAGATTTTGAATTGGCTCAGGTCGGTTCTCAGAATTCAACAAATATAAACTCTTCAATGCAATTATTACAGAACACAGACCACCCATTCGTGCATCAAATGGTAAGCACCAATGCAGTAATGTAATGATCAAATATTGCAGCACAAATTGATTAAGATGGAAATGAGCTCCAAACTAGAAGTAAAAAACTGGCTATAGAATCGTTGAAGAGCCACTTTTCTTCCGACAGCGTGTTATCGTTCCTGAAAGCCACAGAGCCTTATGCAATAAAAAGAAAGGGAAGGCTAAATACATTATCACAAAACTACTCTAGCATTGAAAGCTGTTCGGCAATTAATTAATACGAAACAATGGCCAGGCATAAACTAGGATACATTACTACAGCTCAAGCACTGCTACCACTATGCTAACAAAAAGCAAAAACTCCAACATAGGAAAGCCATAGCTAAAAATCATCTAACTCATTATGATGGAGCACCTAAATATGAAGCTAATCGCAGAATGTCACTGAATACTCCACCAGCTGTCACTTGTGCCCCAGCACCAGGTCCACGAACTATTAACGGCTGCTCCTTATACCTTTTGGTAGTGAAAGCTATGATGTTATCACTACCTGAAAGCTGTGCAAATGGATGGTCTTTCTTATACCTTCGCAACTCAACACACCCTTCTTGCCTCACCGCATCCACCACTCCAACATATCTCAAAACCTTTGACATCACATGGAGTGAAAACATATTCAGGACATATAAGATTGTGAGAGATGGAAGATCTAAGATACTGAGAAACATAAATTAGCTCTCTTCTCATAAAAAAAAAAAAAATAGCTCTCTTTTCTGTATCCAAGTTATTTTAGCCACATGAAAAGAATCAAGTCACTGTCATCTCACTAAAATTTTTCTTGCAATTTCAACTTATTACATCAGACAGAAGGCCGAAAAGAATTGAGGCATTTGGAGGAGATGAAAATGTAATTTTCTCAAGAATAATTACTTTCCTGGCAGCAGGATACCCAGCAAGGCCATGATAGAAAAAGCCAGATGCATGCAATCAGTATAGCATGTACATTCCAGGAATTTTTCTCAAAGTTTGTGCAGTAAACAGATATAATGTCAAAATATAATTATTGATTTATAATATAATAATTCAAAAAATATTTACAAGAGTAGATTCATATACATATATACTTTTATTATAATCTTGGCAGAAGTTTTCGAAAGAGAGACAGATATAATTTCTCTAACTTTCTACTATTAATAATTTTAAAATATCTTTTCTAAAACTACAACAACTTTATAGCCTAACATGACCTATTCATTACATATTTATTTTCATGCTTTTGCAGCCTTGTATCAGGTTACCATTGTTAGAAACATCTTCAAATTATTTCTTTAAATTTGAGTTTTTCATCAGATATTATTCACAAGGGTGCTTTAGTTTGATCACTATACAGAGGAATGTGAGATGCCCACTCTCATAAATCGGAACATTACACATTTGACAGCACATCTGATTCCCTCAAAGAAACTAACAAGGAAATCACATTGCCTTTTGCTTTGTTGTTTCCGAGAATGTAATTCCAGTCCACTGCTTCAAAAACCATCTAGAACTAAGAACATGGAGTTTTTTTTTTTTTTGAAATGATTAAGACCATGGAGTTCAGCTGCAAAAAGGTTCCCATTTTCCTTGATTGTTCACAT
The DNA here is from genome assembly GCA_948193215.1 of Bocquillonia castaneifolia. Lineage (NCBI taxonomy): Eukaryota > Viridiplantae > Streptophyta > Magnoliopsida > Malpighiales > Euphorbiaceae > Bocquillonia > Bocquillonia castaneifolia. Next base: position 3,767 of record CANYLF010250021.1, read on the forward strand.
ATTCTCTAATGAACTTAAGAGGACCAAGTTATTGATACTTTTATGGACGATCTAATTTGAATTATTACTGGGTATCAATCAGCTGCTTATTCTATTCAGAATTTAAATACACTTGAATAATATTTAGGGACCAGCAAAAGCATGTACTTACCTCCCCAGCATCCTCAGCCTCTTGTCTTTCATTGGCAATATCTTGGTCAAATTTTGGTAACTGTGTCATAAATTCTTCAGCAGATGCACTAGCCTGAAGCAATAATCAAATCAGTCATATGAAAGAAACAATAGGTATCTTAAGAGTACGGTATGATGTATATAATGAAAGAGAAAAAATTCTCCTACTCTTAATGGTTCAGGCACAAGGCTTCGGACAGGTATATCAGAAAGTTCCAACTTCAAGCCGGATTCCCTGGCAAGAATTATCACCTGCATATTCAATTGTATTTAGGAAGAGGAAGGGGCAAGTTAAGTGAAGCGCAGAGGTGCTAAGATTATATAACCAGTCACCCTGCCATTTCCATTACATGACCGGTAACAAAATCAATCCCACCGAATCAAATCTAACCAAATCAGTGTCCCGGAATATTGACATAATGTCACCATCAAAAACTTAGAGAGTGTAGCGTACCTTTCGTGCAACATCTGTTCCAGATAGATCATCCCTCGGATCGGGTTCAGTGTAACCTGCCTGCTTTGCCTCTGCCACCACCTCACTAAATAATCTTGTACCTTTGAAGTTGTTGAAAATATAACTCAAAGTGCCGCTGTGCAACCAATCCCGAGAGAGTTGACATCAAAAGAACACAATTGAATTACATAGATAAAATGTTCTATAAATTCTTAAGATACATCAGCAATGTATTTATAGAAGTCCTTGTGCAAGTTTCTGAAGCCATTAACAAAGAAAACAGGACTTGCCTGAAAATTCCTTCTATTCGCAATATTTTATCTCCAGTTTCAAGGAGACCTCGTAAGGTGCTAATTATTGGAAGGCCAGCTCCAACAGTTGCTTCATAGAAATAATGTGTATAGGATTGACGTTGAAGAGCTCTCAACTTTAAATACTGGAACATACAGGAAAAGGATAGCTTAAACTCAACATTCAGGCTACATTACTGGTATTTTAAGCCTCAACAAGAACAGCATAATACAATTCACTTTACCTGATCAAGTGGTCCTGAATTTGCCTTTTTGTTAGGGGTAATCACATGAATTCCTTTCCGTAGCCAATCATGATAATAGCTTGCTACCTTAGAATCTGCTGTGCAATCAACCAAAACAGTATTTGGGATAAAATGATTTCGATGAACATGTTGCGTGAATTTCTCCATGTCAGCCAATTCACCATTCTCCTTCATCAACTCTCTCCATCTTAATAGGTCAATTCCACTGCAGCCAGAGTCGAAGCAGCTAGTATGAATTGCACGCAAGCAGATACGGCATGTGCATGTTAATGGTTAACAGAACAATTATAATGCCCCTTCACACTTTGAATTACCATGCCCATGGAAAATCATTTATGAAGATTTGAGGAATTAATACAGAGAGAATTTGCACAAGGATGAAACAGCATTTCAGTTTTATGAAAAATTCCCCACATCCAAATCATCCCAGACATATACATGTCAATCCTGTTCTTCACAATAACTTTTTATCTGAGACACCTGCTTTTAGAAAGTTCAATTTTTATTTTTATTTTTTTACTTTGGGGAAAGCATGGTTTGCTTCTCCCAAAAGCTGGACTCCAAAAGAGCAGCTATGGAAAAATGAAAGAAAGGAAGAACATAGAAAACCCAAAACCTGTGGGCAAAATTTAACAGCACTGTTAAACTGGTCCATCATGTAGAACTGTTAAACTTGTGACTTACACTTCACTCAAAAGCATTTTCTTTGAGCCGGTGATTCCCATGACCCGCAAATCAATGTTAAGTTCTTCCTTGAGAACAGCTGCCTGCAAAGGAAATTAAATTTACTTACCTTTAAGAAGAAAATACAGCACTTCAAATTACAGCTAAAATTAGACCAATTTTGTCGATTTTTAAGAAAAGAAGCAATCAGTTAACATTTCAGCACATGTACGCCCAATTCAAGAGCTAATGCTTGGCTACACCTGTCAAATAAATAAAAGTATAAAAGGTAAAGAGCATTTATGTTAAATGATTCTAATTTACTTCAATTTGTTTCTTGGCAGAACCTCTAGTCTTTGTTGCATCTCTGAAATGCTGCTCCATTATCCTCTAGCAAGTCAGGGTTTACAAATTTGAACGGGAAAAAAAAAAAAGAAGAAACAAAAGTCACTAGTGGAATGGGTTATTATCCAAGCTCTTAGCATATATGTTCCTGTTCCAAGCATTTTGCCCCTTAATTTTGCTACATAGCCAAACACATTTGGGGGGCACTTTTGAAAATACTGATTCATTCAACTTGCTCCTTGTGAGCAAAAAGCGTTGTTAGCCTTTAGTTGTGGAATAAGCATAGCATTTCACAAATTCTTTTGTAAGTAAAATACAAGCAGCTTATAAGTAGCCTGCCACTTTTAGGTCACTAGGCGAGCCTATCCCAAAAGGTTCAAAATTTAGAATAACAACCTGCATCTTGAACCTAATCAGAAGATAAATTAGTACTGGCCCAAGCTCTACGTAGTGGACCAGCAGCAGTAAAAGTACTTAAATAACATGCTTGTAAGCTCCACAGGACTATAGACTCAATAATTTTTCACATGAGTCCAGACTATAATTCAAAGCTTCTAGTTATCTACATCATAATGATAAATCATCGCATTATATTTTACCTCTATGCTTAAATAGCCAAATATCAAACATAAATTCCTGAAACTGGCTACTATAGATATAAATATATTTGCTCATTCAAACTCCAAGATGAATGGTTCCCATGATTGCCAACATGCAAGTAGACTTACAAGACACAAGAACTAGAAAAGAACCTGATCCCTGAGCTGGTCAAGTAATGTGCCGCCAATCAGACCAGGTCCAACAATTCCCATAGCTATTGTGGTTTTTGAGAGATAAAACCTTGAGTGCACAGCTCTTAAAGCCTTTATGCAGTCTTCACGCTTGATTACAACAGTAACGTTGTACTCAGAGCAACCTTGAGCTATGGCACGGATATTAATATTAGCCTGCATTGCAATAATATTTTAAGATTCTTTGACGAAACATTAATGCACCAAAAAAGAAATAAGATTCAAGAAGAAGTATCGCTAAAATTTGAACAACCATTATTATTTCTTTACCTTAGCTAGCGCACTAAATAGAGTAGCACTGACGCCAGGAGTGCTGGCCATTTTCTGGCCAACTGCTGCTAAAATGCTACAATTTGGAATAATATCAACCTGACAAACAAGAAAGTTGTTTCAAGAAACTCAATGTCAGAAAATATACATAAGACTGAAAAGGGTTCATATGAGCTTGTGCGTGTAAAGGCATTAAGAGAGGTAATAGAACCTAGAGACAAAAATAAGTGTAAGCTAACTTAGCCTGTACGATAATATCAGGAACTAAACCTACAACGTTTCCTATTTCATAAATAAGAAAAATAACCAGTTCATACTTGAAAGCGAGAGTAGGAGATGTAGCTTAAAAGGAGAAAGGTGAAAGCTGAAATTTTTTATAAAGAAATAGAGAGATGGAGAGAATGTTGGCTGTTTTCCATGGCCTCTAAGAGGCATGACAAAGCGAAAAACTTTAACTCACACTACAATGCAAAACCAAAGAATAAAAATAGATACAATAAGATCACAAGATCATGGATAATTATCAATCAAATCCAGCAACAAAAATTTAATCCGAAGGGGTACCTGGGAAAGGCGTCCAGCATGCAAAGCTTGGTGAAATCTAGATTGCAAAGCCTCTGCAACAGCGTTCACTTCCTTCTCAGGCACAGCAAAGCATACTGAATGCTCGCTACTAGCCTTAAATAAATTAAATCAAACTAAGCATCCATATTAACTAAGAAAACCATAAAATATTAAATAGACATCAGAAATCAGAGATACCTGCGATATCATAATCACATTAGCTCCCACATCTTTCACAGCACCAAAAATGGCACTAGCTGTCCCAGGTACACCAGCCATTCCAGTTCTGGTAAACAAACAATAAAAATAAATAAATAATAACAATAATAAAAAAACAACAACTAAAAGGACAAACAATGAGAAAAGATATGCTCCCTCCATTCCACACTATATTGGCAAAAGTTGCACCTTTTGTTTTCCCACTCTAATCGACAATTTTTGATTTGAGAGTCTTTTTGGATGGATCTTTGCATTTTTACCATTAATAATTTAGCTTTAAAAAGAGGAAATATTAGAAAAGTGTAGAGCATGAAATGAATCAAAAAGGTATTAAAGTCAATACCTTTTGTATTTGTTACACTTCCTTAAATAATGTAAAACAAAATTTTTTGCCAATTGGAGTGGGACAGAGGAAGTATCAGTAACATATAAGTATAGAAAAATGAAGCAAATAACATGAAATGGCTCACCCCTCAACATTTACAAGAGCTACATTGTCTATAGTTGCAAAACCTTTGACAGATGAACCCAATTTTTGGCCATCTTTGTTCTCATCCACAGAAGACCGGCAGATCATTGTTCCCGGAGAAGAGAGGTTGAAAATATTTCTTATGATGATCGGAATATCATATCGCATAACAGGAATAATGGTGCGAGGATGTAAAACATTTGCACCGAAATATGACTGAACAATCACATGAATTCAATCTTAGAAACTTGCAGTTAACAATTGGAAATAACTTTTGGCAGGCAGGAGAAGAGCAATTGAGTTTACCATTTCCCAGGCCTCTTGATAAGATAATGTGCTTAGTATTATTGCCTCATTAACTGCAGGAGAAGTCAAAAAGACAAGAAATATTTAGCATTCCATCAACTTCCATAATTCATATTTTCTAGAATTGATAAGGAATATTTTCAAGAGTTTGAATGATTCTGCAAGAAACCATACAGAGGAAATTCCTTGGAAAGAAAGGATGTTCACAAAGCACTTGCAAAAAAGAATAAGACCTAGCAGGATAGCACAAACCTTTTCTAGGATCTGCACTGTAGACCCCATTAACATCTGTCCATATAGTGACTTGTTGAGCCCTCAATAGAGCACCCATTATAGCTGCAGAGAAGTCACTTCCATCTCTCTTCAAAGTTGTGGGAATGTTCTTAGGAGTACTGGCAATGAAACCAGTTGCAACTATTGTTTTGCATGGATTTCTAGAGAACCATTCATTAAGTCTTTTTTCAGATTCCACAAAATCGGGATCAACCTGATTAGAGTTGGTAGGATTTACAATAAGTACTTCTCTTGTGTCCATCCATTTACAATCTTGCCCACTCTGCAGAAGGGAAGAAATTTTAATAGTACTTAGGTAACTAGCAAGATATACAATCATCAGGTATTCTGCATTTTATAAAAGCAGATAAACAGTGAACCTTTCTGACAACATATGATAACATCTGAGCAGACCATAACTCTCCATGTCCAACAACAAAATCAGAGAACGATTCTGTTACATGGCCAGCTGCAATAGATTAAGCAAGCTATTAGTTAGCGCCCATGGAAATCCAAATTTGACAAGGAAAACAGGTCAACACCTCATCTGACATAGATGGCACCAGGTGAACATATACAAAGGCAAAGTAAGCATACACTTATGAGCACTGATACACATAGCCAATGTTGCTGTCAGTTCTTTCTTGGTTAATGCCTACTTAATAAGTCCAAGAAGCAAGTCTTCATTATTTCATGAAAGGTTTGATCCTTTCATGATCCTTAGGGGGAATAAATAAGAATGTGTAGTTACGAGGAATCAAGATCGGATCGTATTATGCATTTAGCATAAAACAGTATGCAAATCCCAACTAGAGTGGCAAGAGAAGTTATGTACCTATATATATAGCACGAAGCATGGCTTTGAGGTTATTAATATCATGATGCAACCTAGAAAGAAAACTCGCAAGATCATCCCCATCAAGAAGATCCATAGCAGTTGATCTATGCTTTTCAAAAACAGCATCAACAGCAGTAACATAAGACTCATCTCGTGATTGTGCTTTGTGAATGAGGTTATACATCAAGTCCGTCACTTTCGACATGGCAGAAACAACCACCAACTTCCCTTCCGAAGAATCATTAACAATGATATCAGCAACATTCTTAATTCGGTCAGAGTTTCCCACACAAGTGCCACCAAACTTATGGACCGACCACATATCGCCTTTGGGAAGGCGAACCTTTTCCTTGGATTCATCTAGCAAAACAGCTGAAAAAGCAACACAAAGAATTCAAAAAAAAAAAAAACAGAATAAACTCTACAGTGGCCATGACTTACAAGCTCATATGATAAGTGTTAAGAAGGCAAGTACAAACACCTTTAACTGAAGAAGAGACATTACTATTACATGCTGAATTCCTTCTTCCCAATTTGGATATAAAAGCTGTCCTGCAACAAAGCACAAATAAAATCCAATAAATATAAACGAATTTCCATAAATATTAATAAAATTTCATAATTTGTTCGTTTAATGTAAACATTTAACTAAATTTTAGGAATTAATTACAACTAAATATAAAACAAAAAAATTATAAAAAAAAGACCAAATCTGAGCTGAATTAAGCAACATTAATAATTAAAAAAAGCAGTAAATTTAAATCAAAGCATACTAAAAGAAGCCTCATTTGTCAATGAAAGAAGCAGAAAGCACAAACAATAAAAGAAAAAAAAAAAAGAAGTACCTGAAAAGAGGAGGAGAAGGGGAAAGAAAAGAAAGAGAAGAGAAGGATTTGTGAAGAAGAAGAAGCTTATTATTATTATTATTATAAGTGTTAGGGTCATTAAGAGACAATGCGGGTGGCGATGGAGTAAGAAAGCGAGAAGCATTAGAGATGGAAGCCATGAGATTAGCAGGTAGCAGAGTACAAAGTATCAGAGAAGAAGAAGAAGAAGAAGAAGAAGTGGTGTGGTTGGTGTTTTTTTAAGTGCTTTGGCTTTGTTTGTTATATATAAACTGTGTGTTCAGTTCATTTGGCGGCTTTTAGGCTTTGATATCAATGACACTGTTTTTTCTTATTATAAAACTGAAAGTAGGACCCACACTCTGTATCCTCTGCTCCTCCATTTCATTTTACACTCTGCTACTGGGTACCTACTTTGCCTCGCTTCTAATAAGACGTACAATAATATCCATTTAATTTCCACTTCCATCTCCTATGTTCATTCTATGGAAACTAGGGTTGTAATCGAGTGGTTTGCCCAAACCAAGCTTAATTTTGAGGTGTTCAAATTCGATTCATAAATAACTCAGACTTAAGCTTAATTTTAAACTTATTTAGTAAATAAATTATACCCTAAAAAGAAAATTGACTGAATGATGGATTTGATCCATTTTTTAAAACGTGATTGATTTGGAAATAAAAATACTTCAGAGATTGGGTCAATAGGTGGAGGGTGTTTTCCCTTTCGCCAGCAATAATTGTATTCAGTTACCGGCTACTTGTAGAGTAGGTTGAACGTCTCCTAGTCCACTTGGCTTTTGGCGTTTTTTCATTCTTTGCCCACGTTTTTTTAGGACCATTGATCCCATCTAGTGGAGAGGTCCGGCCTACCTTGCACTTCTAGGTTTTGTTCAAAACCTGTGAAGTATGATAACGAAATCATCAGTTTGTTTTAAAAAACGTGTTAACAAGCCAAACTGACTACCACCACTTGTGTATAAATTAGCAGGTATGAAATTATTCCAGTTCGTTATGATTATTGTTTTTTTTTCTTTGAAAATACAACTTTATTAAAATTCTATATATATATATATAATTCATCATTTTTATTTCTTTTATCTAATTTGAATTTCAGTTAGGGTGTAAAACAATCCGAACAGTTCAAGTTCAAGTTCGATTCAAATTCGGCTCGTTTTTTAGTTCGTTCATGATATATAATGAACCTAACTCTATATTATTTTTATACTTGTTAAAAATTCGAGCTGAACTTGAAAAAATAAGCATTCGGCTCGATATATTTATGAGTTTGTAAACTCGTTAAAAATATATATAAAATAATTGATTTTTACTTTTATCAACATATTTTCAAATCAAATTTTATGTTAATAATTACATAATAAATTAGAAAATAAAGATGGAGAAATCCAATTTTAAATGAAATTAATGAATTTGTGTTTAGCATCTATCAACGTATCATCTAAATTTATCTATAATTATGCAAGTAATAAAAAGTAATATATTTTCCTTAACTTATAAACAAGCTCAAACCAGCCAAGTTTAAATTTAAAACATATTTTATGATTGTTGAGCTTGAATATGAAAAATAAAAAATAATTCGAATCCGAACTGATCTTAATCAATAACATTTGAATCAGCTCAGTTCATTTTCACCCGTATGTGTATGTAGGGAACTCCAATTCCATCTGGAAAAAGATAGAGTAGAGTTTTGAAATATTTATTAATCGATCACTTTAGTGCAAGTGGTTACATTCTCATTTTTTTCTAACAATGCTAAATACATACTTATTTCGTCCAGAAACATTTTAGAGTAACTATAAATATTAAGAGAATTAAAAATCTCTAAACAAAATGAGTCAGATTATAATAAATTCCTTATTATATGATTTTTTTTATAATTAAGAAAGAGGATTTTCAGTATCTCAATCATATAAATTTTCTCATTATATGATTAGTCATCTAATATTAAAAACAAAATCTACTTATAACAGTATATGCATTTAATCATATATTACTTATTCATAATTAGAAAAAAAATCTCAAAACTCTCATTTTGAACCACAGAAGTACTACTTTTTATGTTATATTTATATAAAACAGCTAAATATTAAATTTGACATACACTTTTTTTTACTTCAATGTACAATATTAAAATTAATAAATCTTTTAATACCGTTAAATTTAATAGCCACATTTTTATAATTAATTTTTATGTCTATAATTGGATTAATCCTATTAAATTTAATTATGATAGCTAATGAGTTAACTATTATATAGTAGATGTTAACTATGATATAATCACTATACATTGGTTTAGTTTAAGTGTATGCTATTTGGTGTGAGTGTGTGTGTCTATATATATATATACACCATACCATATACCATACTATACTACTACAAACAGGTATATTCTTTTTAGGTAAAACACATATTTTTACCTTTAAACTTTTACAATTTTATATGATATGCTCCTAAACTTTTTTTTTAATCTATCAATCCCTCAAACTTACATTTTTCATAATATTTAAACACTTTTTGTCATATGTCACGTTCACATGTAGTAAAAAACATGTTGAAGTGGAATTATATGCATTTGACATGTGGCAAAAAGTGTTTAAATATTATGGAAATTATAAATTTGAGAGTTTAATAGAAAAAAATAAAGTTTAGGGACATATCAAATAAAATTGTGAAAGTTCGAGGATAAAATGTCTTTTGCGTTGTTTTTACGTTAACTGTGATATCCTAAGTCCAAGAAGGCCCATAATATTTTGTAACAACCGTATCGACAC
>CANYLF010250218.1:0-14358 GCA_948193215.1 Bocquillonia castaneifolia
TTTTCTATTCTTTCTCTTTTTCCCTTCTGCTTCCTCTTAATTTTATGATCAAAACGGTAAATTACTATTTTGATCCCCAGATATTTTGTAAAATTATAACTTAACCTTTATAAAAAATTTTCTTACAATTACATCAGCACCAAATTGTAAAAATTTTTCTTTTGAAAAATAATATATATAAATCCTCCAACTTATATTTTATATATATATATATATATTATTTTTGTTATTATTATTATTTTATTATGATTATTTTTTTAGGATGTTACATGATTTATATATATTATTATTATTATTATTATGATTATTTTATTATTATTATTATTTTTATTTTTTATTTTCAGGATGTTACTGTCTGAGTTAAAAAATTATTCTCTTGAGGGTTAATGTTTGCTTATATATGGTAGGGATTAGGGCAATCAAGGTGAATAATGCCTTAAGTGTTCTTAAGTAGGTGCGACGTGGGCATTTTCAGGCGCACAGGTAATGGTAAACATCACTTTGGAACATAATGCCGATAAACACGTTCACTTGGCTAAAACAATTCAAATATACGCATAGTAACATTCATAAAAAAACTCATTTGAAGAATATTCCCATGTTTAATTCATTATCCAAATGCATGCATAGTAACATTTCATAAACTCATGTGAAAGGAAAGAAAAAAATAATACCAAAATAGAAAGATTACAATGTGGGAATTCATGTCCACATGTAAGAAATAATTAATTATAATTAAATAGCAACTAAAATAAATATATATACATATTAGGAAATACTGATAGGACTTAAGTTTCCTGCGTGCATTAAGCTAGCACAAGTCTAGTGCATAAATATTAATTAGTGAAGAAATCCACAAAAAATGCAACACAAATAGGACTCCTAACAATGAATTTAATTTTGTGCACTGAATATGGATTTAAAATCTAAATAAGCTAATTTTCAACATGACATATGCAAATGCAGGGACATTAATCGGTCCAAATTTTTTGGATACAAAATTTTTTTTGATAGGCATTGTTTAGAGTGGTATCCTAAGTCCTTTGGATTCAGACTAATTCACTATAAGGGAGCCGGCGTCTAGTTATAAATGGCTCATTTGAGCCTCTTGCCCTCTCCTAGTGAATGTGAGGTTCAAATTAGAGATCTCTCTTTGAAACCAGAAGGACTTTACTAACTGTACCAACTTTCGCTGGTGATACGAAATTTTATTTCTTGAATAAAATTTTTCAAAAATATTTTATAATATAAATTAATTTTTTTAAACTAACATGTAAAAAATTAGATGAAAATATATTAAAATTATTTTTTAGGAATTTTAAAAAAATAATAATTGACATTTTACACTTAATCCGTTCAATAGAAGTTAGGACTAAATTATTGATTTCATCCGATTTTCTTAATTTAATATCGTGTTATAAACCAATTTGAGATTGTTTTCATAAATAAATAAAATTAATTAAATTTCTGCAAGAAATAGGGCCAGATTTATATATATATATAAAGATGTAAACCCCATATTCAAGTTTTTCTTAAAAAAAGTTTGGAAAGGTGATTGAATAAAATAAAGAGAAAGAAAAGGCATACAAAAACATATTGGCTGGCACAAGCAAATAAGAAATGATGACTTGTGTTAAAAAAATAAAGCTATAAGAAATGACGGAGAATCAGAAGAGAGAACTCAACATTTCCACGGCATAAAAAAATTGACCAACCTTTTTAGCTTAGCTATAATATGCCCATTTCGATTTTCTTTGTTTCTTTACAATATTCATATTGGTTTGTTTTCAGTCTGGCCTTTTGACCCATCGGCCTCTCCGGCAACTAGCCCGTCCCCTCTATTTAAACCCCTCTTTAATCTCTCTCTCTCCTTCCGCTTCAAGATTCTCGTTAAAGAAAACCCTTTTTCCTGTTAATTAATTCTCTTATTTTCTCAATCCTTCTTGCTCTTTAATTTCTCCACTTGCATGTCTTATTGTAAGCATGAGTCTCTTTTGTAAGATAAATAATTCCCTCTTCAAAACCCCTATTACTCCCAAGACCCTTTTATTCACTAATTGACTTTTGTCAATCTTGAAGTTGTTTGGCTATATAAAATGAAAATTCTTTGGAACCCATTGTTTCTCTTGTTATTAACAGGCGGTTTGTTATTTGTTGTATATGTTGTTTTAATAAAGACAGGTCTAATATACTTGGCCAAGAAATGGTGGAGAAGAATGGAAGATTGGTTTCATGTGTATCAATTCTTCAAAGTCCCACAATTCAACGAAAGCATGCAAGAAAATCAACTTTACAACAAAGTTTCCCTTTATTTAAATTCTCTATCTTCAATTGAGGATTCTGATTTCACCAACTTATTGGCCGCCGGTAAAAAAGGCAACGAAATCCTTCTCCGGCTCGACCCAAATCAAGTGGTCGATGATCATTTTCTGGGTGCCAGAGTTTCTTGGATTAACGAAGTCAGGCCCGGTTCAACCCGGGCTCTTGTGTTAAAGATCAGAAAAGCGGATAAGCGAAGAATTCTCCGTCCTTATCTACAGCACATTCACACGGTGTTTGATGAGGTCGAGCATAAAAGAGAGTTAAAGCTGTACATGAACATCAACGAAGCTGATGATAGTCATCAAAACGGACGGTGGAGATTTGTTCCTTTTAATCATCCATCAACGTTTGATACGATGGCAATGGAAGCTGATCTGAAAACAAAGTTAAAATCAGATCTTGAATCTTTCCTCAAAGGTAAACAATATTATCATCGATTAGGCCGTGTTTGGAAAAGGAGTTATCTTCTGTACGGTCCATCAGGCACTGGGAAATCAAGCTTCGTAGCAGCTATGGCTAATTTTCTTGGTTATGATGTGTATGATATTGATCTTTCCAAGGTTTTGGACGACTCTTATCTCAAGTTACTTCTTTTACAAACCACAGCCAAGTCGGTGATTCTTGTGGAAGATCTTGACCGTTGTTTGATGGACAGATCAACGGCTGTCAGCTTATCAGGTGTATTAAATTTCATGGATGGGATTTTAAACTCATGCTGTGCTGAGGAAAGAATTATGGTTTTTACTATGAATAGTAAAGATCATGTTGACCCGGCTATTCTTAGACCGGGTCGGATCGATGTTCATATCCATTTTCCATTGTGTGATTTCTCTGCTTTTAAAACTCTGGCTAGTAGCTACTTAGGTGTAAAGGAGCATAAGCTGTTTCCACAAGTAGAAGAAATTTTCCAAACCGGAGCCAGTTTGAGTCCGGCCGAGATTGGTGAACTCATGATTGCTAACCGAAATTCACCGAGTCGGGCTTTAAAATCGGTAATTACAGCTTTGCAAACAGAAGGGGATTGTAGAGGGTCTGTCAATATCGGGCGGAGATTTTTGGGGTCCGGTTCAAGATCATCCATGGAGAGCGATTCGGGTAACCATTCGGGTATTTTTAGTAGAGATAGTGTCAATGCGAGTATTAAAGATATAAGAAAATTGTACGGTTTGTTGAAGTTAAGAAGTAACCGTAAAGCAGAGTCATTTGATTTGGCAACAGAGCAGAAGGAAGGATGATCGTACGGTTGGAAACATTTCGGATAAATTAACAGTCTGTATCTAAAAAAAAAAGGTAGCCCGTATGGCGGGGATAAAAAATGATTATACATGTACAAGGTAAGCCAAAAAAAAAGAAAAGAAAAGAAGTTAAATGTTAATAATAGATTATGATGTTAGATTTAGAGAAATTGAATGGAGATTTGATATTTTGTTGGCTTTGATGCTTTGTTCCCACCCAAATTAGAAGAAGAACATGATTCTCTCACTTTTTTCATATGACACTTCTTATCATGTTAATAGCTTAATTTGCACTAAATTATTGGTTCAAAGAATTTCCTTTTTTTTTATGATTTGTGATGTTCATAATCCTTTTATGTCACATAGAGAGGCTGAATGAAACAATCTGAAAGTTGATATATAGGGTATCTTTGGCATTCATGGAGTTTGTATGACATTTTCAATCATTATTGCAAGAAAGGAAAAGAAAATGAAACAAGCAAAAATTTTAGTTTTGGTGGATAAAAAGCAAAATTAGGTGGAAGGTTATTGATATGATATTATAAGAATGTTAGTAATATAATATTGTTGGTAGGTCATATTGTTTAGGTAACAACATAATTATTATCAGCTAATTAGTAAAATTTCATTGTGTCTTGAAAGAAGAAAAAAATTGTGTTCGCAATAATGATGGATCCTCGAGTTTAGCTTTTGAAAAAAATCACATTGTGGTTCCATCATTTTTTTCCCCTAAAAATGTCCGTTCCTTCGGTTTGGGGAGTGACAAATAATGTTATCCTTGTGTTGCTGATATTGCAAGCATGAATAATGAAAATGCAAGCCACTTCTTGATTTTTTTTTTCTTTTTGAAACTTTGATTGCTGTTACCCTTTTATTTTCTTTTTTTGTTTTTGGCTGCAAATTTCTATCTAGATGAAGGAATATCCTGAGGAGGTAGAGTTGAATAGGATTCAAACCGAAAATGGAGAAGAAATATGTTGGTCCTTTTGCAAAGTGTGGAGGGTGCGGTGCAGGGAGACATGTGACCTATAGGGTTGTAAATAAATTGGGCTACTCGTGAGCTACTCGTGTTCGACTCGAAAAAAGCTGGGGATCGACTTGAAAAATTCGAGCTAAACTTGAGCTCGAGCTACTCGATCCGAGCTTGAGTATCGGTTAAGAAGCTCTGTCAGGCTCCCGAACCTAAACGGGCTTCCTTTTATTATTATTATTATTATTCTTATAGATAGATAGATAGATAGATAGATAGACAGACATACACATGAGCTTAAACGGGCTTCTATATTGAACTCGAACCTCTCAATCTCGAGATTTTCTTAATAAATTTTAATATATTTATTTAAATATTTTTTATTTAATATATTCAAACCTAATCAAGCCGAACTCAAGTATAGATCGAGCTCGAACTCCAGCTTGAGAATTGAAGCTCGTCGAGCTCGAGCACCAGCCTCACCATTTACACCCCTAGGGACCCAAAACAAAAACTGAGGGTGAGATCAGTATAGTTATTAGAAAGAAAACAAAGACATACATTTCTTCTTAAATGTCAAGTGCCAAATGCCACCAAATGCTCTTCTTCTTCTTCTACTGCCAAAAGTAAAGAAAGATGCTTCACTGGGGTGTGCATTAGTTTTTTCGGTTCGGTTTGAACCGAGCCAAAACCGATCGGTTTTTAAAGGCTCAAGATTGAAACCGAATCGTACCGAATTGACCCCCTAAACCGAACCAAATTGAACCAAATTAATTTTGATTTATTCGGTTTGGTTTAGTAGGTTTTTTTATTTTATTTTATTAAATTTTTAATGTTTTAATAGATATTTATTAAATTTTTATATACTTATATATTAAAACAATCATAAATACATATTTATAAATACAAAACACATATAAATATTGATGAAAATATAAATAAAATGAGTAAAATATATAAAAAATATTTATAAATATAAAAATTCAAAATAAAATTAATAATTTTGGTTTTTTCGGTTTTTCAGTTTTTCAAACATGAAAACCGAAAACTAAAATTTTTTAAAAGTTAAAACCGAATCAAACCATTTAACCAAATAAACCAAATCAATTTTCACAAATCTATTCGGTTCGGTTTTTCGGTTCGGTGGGTTTTTTGCACACCCTATGCTTCAGGCACCTTTCTTACTCTCATAATTGGTGATGATGTGTTTCTTAGCTTTGCATTTATTGTCGTTTTGTCTTTAGTTTTTAAACGTTTTGCCACAGAATTAGCACAGAAATATCAATATGAGTTGTGTGATCTCTATGTACTTTCAAAGCTAATCTTGTTATGTTTTCTCAATGTGAAAAATGCTAGTAGAAGTAGTACCTTTTACAGTTTTATTTGCATTTTAACTTTGGTAGTACACTATCATCAATAATGGAATTTGATGAAGGTTATGGTGATATTGGTCATTGGTGGACGCTCAAAAATCAGTAGCTCTCACTTTAGAAAAAAAGTGCAAAACAACTTTAGATATAATTATTAGTATTATTTTTTTTATACAAGGGAATTATAAAATCTGTAATTAATTTGAGATGATTAAAATTTATAATGAAAAATTTGACATTTTATTTGAAAATGTGGAATAAAGCTTTGAATAAATTTATGCATCATATAGGATAAACATACAAAATGTGGAATATTCGAAAAAGGATTATGGGCAGGTGAAACCAGATGGTGATATAAGGTCTAAAAAGGTACATTAAAAAAAGAAAAGAAAATGCTAAGCTAAGAATAAAAATTGAATGGGTGGATGGGATAATTGCTGCCAAAGACATAAACCAAACAGCCAGGCCAGCTGGTAGTATAATTTTAATTTTATGGGTCAACTTTGAGATTTGTCCTACAATACTATACCATACCCGTTCATTCATGCCCAACTCCTGCAACTTATAATTAATGACCCTAGGCAGGCAGCCTCACTAATCTTTTTTTTTTTTTTCCAAATTAGTAAACTATGACTATTACTTAAAATATTTCATGGGCCGTCAGATAGTCATTATAGTTCTACATTATTATGGTCCATGGCCTCTAAACCGATTACAGGGCTATAATGTACCAACTCTGGTGCATATGGGAAATCCATTCCAAAAATAAAAAAGGTAAAAATTAGAAAGTTTAATTTGGTGAATTTGTTTCTTAAAAAATGTGGATATGATGATGATGGGTCCTTTTTTTTGTTTTAATTAATTGGATGCCATGCGGATGCATTCAAGTTGCAACATTATATTTTTAGGATGAAAGCAGGGGGGGGGGGGTTTAGGATGAAAGCAGGGGGGGGGGGGTGTTGGGGGCCTTCTATTGAAATGTAAATTAGATTATTTAGTTTATTCCTAAAATACAAAAACGAAAGGTTCTTACTCATTATTGCTGAAGTGTGGTGGGGCTTGTTGTACCTAAACTATAGAGTTCTTCTTTTGATAGTATTAAATTTTCAATTTCAATTGCCCCAAAAGATGGCAATTTTATTATTTGCATCGGCGCTAAATTATTCTAGTTCATTAATTGTGGCCAATAAACATAAACTAATTGCAAAAAACATGTGTCGATAGATGAAATAAGTGGGTACTAATTGTTGTGGATATTGTCTGATGTACCTACACTACTACCTTCATTGTAGCACTGTGGAATACGGAGTTGCAGCTGTATGTTAAATGTTTTTTTTTATAATTATTGTAATTCGGAATATCCCACTCTCCATTTTACGGTTGTACAGTAATCTCCGATCGAGAGAAGCCCCAAATGGAACAACCCTCTCCCAATGAGGATGAGACTCGAACCCAAGACCTCCGTTAAGAGAACACCTTTAATACCAATGACTTTAGGGTCGTGAAATATCTTTATTTATATCTAACCAATCCAACTAATCTTTATCTAACTGCCGGAAGTTCCCTATTTTGTAGGTTCGTTTTCTTTCACCTTTTTAAGAAAAGATTTGCACCTAATGTTTTAGGCCAATTAGTTGTATGGTACAGCCAAAATGGACGATATGGAAAAGTACTTGCAAAGAAAGTAAGAACATAGGCATAGTGCTATCATTAATTTATTATTCTTTTTATGGGTTCAATTGCATTGATACCCTCATATTTATCTTCACATCATATTTGCCCAAGAAGAATCTTTAAAATTCTCTTTTAACTTAGGGTTTAATGTAAAAAAATCAAAACCTTTTCATTTATTCATTTGTAATTATAACCAAAGCAAAGAAAGTAAGAATATAGGCAGAGCCAATTTGCTATCATTAATTTATTATTCTTTTTATGGGTTCAAGTGCATTGATGCCCTCATATTTATCTTCACATCATATTTGCCCTTCTCTCTTTTGACTAAAAGAATCTTTAAAATCCTCTTTTAACTTAGGGTTAATGGTCAAAAAAATACAAACCTTTTCATTTATTCATTCATAATTATAACCAAAGCAACGAAAGTAATATGGGTTCAAGTGCATTGAAGCTCTCATATTTATCTTCACATCATATTTGCCCTTCTCTCTTTTGACTAAAAGAATCTTTAAAATCCTCTTTTAACGTAGGGTTAATGGTCAAAAAAATACAAACCTTATCATTTATTCATTCGTAATTATAACCAAAGCAACGAAAGTAAGAGCATAGGCATAGCCAATTTGCTATCATTAATTTATTATTCTTTTTATGGGTTCAAGTGCATTGATGTCTCATATTTATCTTCACATCATTTTTGCCCTTCTTTATTTTGACTAAAAAAATCTTTAAAATTCTCTTTTACCTTAGGGTTAATGGTCAAAAAAATCCAAACCTTTTCATTTGTCCATCAGTAAGTATAACCAAAGCAAAGAAAGTAAGAACATCCGCAAAGCCAATTTGCTATCATTAATTTATTATTTTTTTATGGGTTCAAGTGCATTGATGCCCTCATATTTATTTTCACATCATATTTGCACTTCTTTCTTTTGACTAAAGAATCTTTAAAATTCTCTTTTAACTTAGGGTTAATGGTAAAATCCAAACCTTTTCATTTATTCATTTGTAATTATAACCAAAGCAACGAAAGTAAGAACATGCCTACCAATTTGCTATCATTAATTTATTATTTTTTTATGGGTTCAAGTGCATTGATGCCCTCAAATTTATCTTCACATCATATTTTCCATTCTTTCTTTTGACTAAAAGAATCTTTAAAATTCTCTTTTAACTTAGGGGTAATGGTCAAAAAAAATCCAAACCTTTTCATTTATTCATCCGTAATTATAACCAAAGCAAAGAAAGTAAGAACATAGGCATAGCCAATTTGCTATCATTAATTTATTATTCTTTTTATGGGTTCAAGCGCATGGATGCCCTCATATTTATCTTCACATCATATTTGCCCTTCTTTCTTTTGACTAAAAGAATCTTTAAAATTCTCTTTTAACTTAGGGTTAATGGCAAAAAAAAATCCAAACATTTTCATTTATTCGCAATTATAATCAAACCTTTTAATTTTGATAAAAAAAAATCCAAACCTTAGATGTTGCAATTCTATCCATTTGCTTAAATTGATTCAAAATTACATGCAATTAATAAATTAATTGCTTTAAGTAATTCATGAGTAATGTTTAATTGTAATTTATTTTATCTAATAAGATCTTATTTTTTAATTAGATTATCAATTACATACTATTTTATACCAATTTAAATAATTTGGATAGAATTGCAACAAGATATAAATGTTTGAATTTTTCTGGTTAAATTCAAAGGTTTGGTTTTTATTGCAAGTAAGTGAAAAGATTTGGATTTTTTTAACCATTACACCTTTAACTTATTGATAAAAAAATTTATAATCGACTAAAAAGTTAAAAGTCTAATTCCTCTCACCAAACTCATGAAATGAAATACTTATAATTGGATCATTCTTAGTACTCCAGAGTAATGTATAATTTGTTATTTAACCATGTTGGGGTGTAACCCAAAGTCCCACGTCAAAAATGTAAGGAAAAATTACATTAAATATAAGTGTCTACCTAACTCCATTAGTATGAGGCCTTTTGGGAGGTGAACAAAAACAAATCCGTTCGGACTTGGCCCAAAGCGGACAATATCATACTAATGCCGGAGTTAAGGTGAGGTTTGCGGTCTTAACAAGTGGTATCAGAGCCAAGGTTCGAAGATTGAGCCAGCGGTGGACTGCGTTATGTGGGACGCCCTCAATTTGTCTGTGCGATTGGATTCGTGTTTGATGCCTTGTGTCGAAAGTCTTCCTGATATTGTGGTGATCAAGCGGCGTGTCCCGTTGGTTGATAGCGGCAGTGCAAGATGATTTGACGAATCAAGAAGATTATCGCTCGAAGGGAGGTCATATGGTGTGTGGTCCTTGGTTTGAGGGGAGAATTGTTGGGGTGCAACCTAAAGTCTCACATCGAAAATGTAATGAAAAATTACATTGAATATAAGTGTCTACCTAACTCCATTAGTATGAGGCCTTTTGGGAGGTGCCCAAAAACAAATTCGTGCGGGTTTGGCTCAAAGCGGACAATATCATACTAATGCCGGAGTTAAGGTGAGGTTTGCGGTCCTAACAAACCATTCATGAATATGGGAGATTAACAGATTATACTATTAAAATTGAAAACACGTGAACTGTGTAATTCTCAAACAAGAGATATATTCCCCTAAAAACAAAAGATTTTTTCTAACAACTGAAAAAAAATAGAATTGTTACTATAAATTCAAATCTTTTTTTTGAATGGACTGTAAATTCAAATCTAAAACTTCATATCTCAAACACTCAAACATAATATTAAGTGCCTGTAAAAAAAAACATAATATTAATGTCTTTTTAGACTTGTGAGAAACCAATGCACAAAAGTAACATACGGAGAGAAGATGATGTAAATATTTAAGTTAAATTTCTAAATTTCAAAGTGTCTCATTTTTATTTTTAAAATTTTAAAAAATGATGTAAAAACACCCCTAACTCTAATAAAAATTAACAGAATCTAATATTTCATTAAAATGAAACCTATTTACCCTAGCTCTAATCTGTTAGAGCGGGACCTTAGTATCTATAACAATTAGAATAACTATTATAGTAAAAAGAACCTTTTAATACAAGTTAAAAATTCCTTTTATTCCAACAGTTATTTTTTTTAGTTGCTAATCGTTATTAATGCACACATCACACACTAAAAAAGCTTATTTTGTCAAAACTACTAATTTGGGTTAACTTTTATAAAAAAATATGGGATATTTGCACTGATTTTTTTTAACTTTTAAGTGTCAAAATGAGATGCTTTTAATTTTATTGATTTTAATAAGAATTTTACTATAGCTCAGGGACTTACTGAACCTTTTACCTATATTGTATTTCATTGTCATTCTTGTTTTTTTTTACTAATTTTTAGTTGTTTAGTTTAATTTGTTTCGTAGTTTTGAACTTTTGAACTACAACGGTTGGTTTAAAGACTTTTTTATATATATTTTTCTATTTTTGCAATTTTGACAATTTTATTACGGTGTAAATGCTTAGTGAATCTAGACTCTTGGATAAATTGTTTGTAAATTTGGAGTCCAAAATTTAAAGATAAAAAATATAAAGTATTATTCAAATCCATTTTTTTGAAAGGAAAATGTACTATTTCATTAATTCAAGAAACAATACAATCATCTAGAACTGCTTGCAAAGCAATCGGAGGGACATCTTTCATGATAATAGATTCATCATCTAAACTAAAGGCCTACTGTGAAATCAGATGAACCACCTTATTGGAATTCCTAGGAATGGAAGAAAAAAGAACACTCTCAAACTCTTGTTTACAAAGCAAGATATCATCTATTAATAATTGACTAGGATTGAGAGTGACAACCAATCCTTTTCATCTTCGAATCACCTCAGTCGCATCAAACTCCACATGAATTCTCCGAAAACCACACTCTCTTGTTGTGGATAAGCCAAAGAACATAGCCTTTGCTTCAGCCCACATGACATTTAAATCGTCCATAAGCTTCAAACCACCTGAAACCAAGCATTTGCCTTCCTCATCCTGAATTACAAAGCCCAATCCTATAATCTTATCCTTGATCACAATTCAGTTTTACAACTAAAGAAGGCGGGACTGTCCATTTGTGAGCAGCACCATGCACACCTAGGCTTAACTCAGGTTTTGCATATTGATATTCATTAAGCATGCAGACTACATTGCTAAAAAAATACCCAAATTTGGGCTGCAGTTTTCAAAGAGCTCCATGTTGCGAATATTCCTGATGGTCTACCATTAAGTTAGGCCTAACCAGGCCCATCTCGCGTGCAAGTAAGGGCAAGGATGGCATAAGCCATCTGAGATGCCCCAAACCTTAGCTCTATATAAAGGACATCCTTTCAGGTAGCTGACAACTTACATCTTACACTCAACACATATACTTTCTCTCTCATCTCTCTCTATCGTTAACTTAGGCATCAGAGGGTTTATAGGGTAGCACCCCGCCTCTGATTTTGCTTCCCAAGACCGGTAGACCCTAGCCGGATATGATGGGTCAAGATACGATCTATCATTTGGTGCGGTGAAAGTTGTGATCGGATAATAAAACTTCGGATATGAGTATATAGGGCATTGCCTCAGAACAACCTTTGCTGGCATGGCATCGCACAACCCTTGCTAGCATGGCATGCATAACCTTTGCTGGCATGGCATCGCCTTATAATAGTCCTTGCTGGCACGGCATCACCACAGAACAACCTTACGAGGCAACGATACAAAGCTCGCATAGCAGTAGCTCAGAGTAGCCCTACTGTGAGGAAATAATACGATGCTGGCATGGCATCACCAAAGCCAAGTCATAAATAACTTGGGACATTTTTTGAGGGGAAGTAGTAGTTATGGTTCACCACTGCTCATAGCATCACCAAGCCTATCTTGTGTGTACCTAAAGGCAAATGAGGTATTACCTGCCTGAGTTTCCCTAACCCTAAATCTATATGGGTCACCTCACCCCTTCCCAGCTAGAAATACTCAAAACCAGCAACCCTAAGCCAGAGCAGACCACCAAGGGTATGCCAGATGTAATGGCAAAAGTAGATGAGCTATACAACTAGCATTTGATATTTGACAATGAAAACATCCACTCTAGGTGGGTTGATGGTAGCCAGAGGAGATCAAGAGGTGTTCAAGAAGTCCTACATGAAAGTAAGAGGGAAGTCTGTGACATTAGCACTTATGGAGGTGTTACAACCACAATAGGAAGGTAGAGGTAATAAAGGTAATAGAACCACTTGTCCTAAAGAACAATTGCAAGATAGTGAAGGCGGGTAGAAGTAGGAGGCCAGAAACAGAACAAGGCCATCCAGCCTATCTCACGGGGAGGGCATACCCTTGCCTAGGATCTGCAGTATAGAGGTACTTGGGAAATACTAGTAATCAATGAAAGACACTATATGCTAGCTCTTTACCTTTTATATATTTCAATAAAAGTCCTTGAGCCACCTGTTTCACCTTAAACATTTCTGTAAGTCTAATCTTTCCCAAGCATATGAGCATGACGCAGGGTGAAGCAGGCTCGGGGATGGTCCAAGGTCTAAAAGGGGACCCCAAATGAGGCACAGTCTCATGCATAAGATGAGATATGGTCTCGCACCCAGACAAGGCACCAGCCTCGCATATAAGATGAGATACAATCTCACAAACCCAAAGAGGCAATGACCTCCACATAAGATGAGACGCGATCTCGCGAACCCAGATGAGGCACCAACCTCGCATATAAGATGAGATACAGTCTCATGAACCCAAAGAGGCAGCGGCCTCCACATAAGACGAGACACGATCTCGTGAACCCAAACGAGGCGCCAGCCTCGCATATAAGACGAGGTGCGATCTCGCAAACCAAAAGAGGCAGTGGCCTCCACATAAGACGAGACACGATCTCGCGAACCCAAAGAAGCAACGAACTCCACGTAAGATGATATACGGTCTCGTACCCAAACAAGCGAGGTACAGCCTCACGCATAAGACGAGATACAGTTTTGCACCCAAACAAGTGAGGCACAACCTCCTGCATAAGACACAGTCTCGCACCCACCTTACCCTATCCACCTTACCCTATCCGGCTTAGGTAGGATTTACGAATCCACCTTAAAAGTTATGTGGATTCTAAGGCTCGCAAGTTGAGCTAGGTGAAACTGGCATGGAGTCGCCATAAAGAAAAATAAAATAAATAAATAAATAAAAGATAGACGAAGCCGGCATGGATCGTCATAAAGCAAGAAAAAAAAAGCTAGGCGAAACTGGCATGGAGTCGCCATAAAGAAAAAAAATAAATAAATAAAAAAGGATAGGTGAAGCCGGCATGGGGTCGTCATAAAGTAAAAAAAAAAAGCTATGCGAAACTGGCATGGAGTCGCCATAAAAAAAGAGAAAGAAAGAAAGCTAGGTGAAGCCGGGATGGAGTCGGCATAAAGCAAGAAAAAAAGTTAGGCGAAGCCGGCATGGAATCGGTGTAAATAAAAAAAGAACACTTTAAACAAGCCTAGTACCAGCTAAACTGGCTGGGCATCGCACAATCGAAAGCCACAATTAACATAAATATTCACACTCAAAAAGAAAGCAAAACAATATGAACCAGGGTGGTGGTGCATGAACATTACATAACAGATGCCAGACAAATATTGGGCATGGAATCGCACAAAAATCAGAACAAGAATACATGCAATATTAGAATATCCGCATTTAATAAAAGGCAAAATACAATAAAACGATAGTCCATACAAATCTCCCAAATATTCTTAGTAGTTTAGAAACATTCACAAAGCCACTAATAGAAAGCAACACCTAAGCAAGCTAAG
>CANYLF010250308.1:0-13497 GCA_948193215.1 Bocquillonia castaneifolia
ATAAAAGCTTCATCTTTTACCCTACAAAAGTTGCATTAATTATTGAATATTATGCAGAACAGCATTAATCATCTTACCACTTTCAGAAGCCATATCAAGGAAGGCCTGAAGTTTCAAAGCACGTCTGTAATACATCATCCCTCTAACTGCAATATCTATAATTATGAGTAATGGACATGATAAATTGACAAATGAATATGGTGAAATAATGAATGCATTTATCACCTGTGCGGCAAAGAGTTTGACCTCTTAAGGAGGCCCAATGACGTAGCTGCAATATGTTTTCTTCACTTTCCCAAACCTCACTCTCCTTTTTACAGTTGATCCGTTCCATGAAGTTAGTCCATTCATCTAGCAAAAGTTGAGATACAGTTAATCAATATACTAATCATATTTTAACAAACAATGTGGTGGTTTGGAAGCATTACCTGGAAATATCTTTTGCAAGTAGTATATGATTGATACACCGTCTTCATTCTCCATTTCAAGGTCAGATTTAGAATAAACAGTCTCTTCACTGTAGTATGGAGTCATGACACTGTCCATGGCAAGAAAAATAGTCATAACTCTTTTTAAAAAATAATTGCTTGAAGAAACTCATCAGAATTTCAACTCATGAAAGATTCAAGTTAATTCAAAGACTAGACATTAGAAGCCACATATGTACTTCCACCAAAGAAACAAGAGTGCAAAAAAAAGCTCTTTTATTTCTCTGTTTTCTGCTTCTTTTTTTGGCACAACAACATTCAATTAGGTAAAGGAGTGAATCCTCCTAAATAGCAGTAGAGGCACGATATAGGTGGGAATGGCCTTGGAAAACCCCCCACCCCACATTTTTAAAAAAAAATTATCTATAATTGTCTTTCCATATAAAAAGTTCCACCGCTTATTTTTCATGTGATTCATAATATAGCCACCCCAACTTTCCAAAGGTCCCAACCATATTAATTCTTGGCCCAATGATCAAAAATCCAAATCTTTTTGTTTACTTGCAATTATAACTAAATCTTTTAATTTTGATAAAATTATCCCAGCCTTTACATTTTATTGCAATTAAGTCCATTTGCTCAAATCGATTCAAAACTATATGCAATTAATAAACTAATTACTTTGAGTAATGAGTACTGTTTAATTATAATATATTTTATCTAATAAGACACTAGTTGTTGTAATTAGATTATCAATTGGATATTTGAACAATTTGGATAGAATTGCAACAAGATATAAAGGTGGGTTGTCAAAACAAGATGTAAAGGTTGGGAAAATTCTGTCAAAATTAAAAGGTTTAGTTATAGTTGCATGTAAAGGAAAAGGTTTGGAATCTTTTAACATTAGGCGTTAATTCTTTCTAGACACTTTGGCCACCAGTTGTAATGATTAACATTATAAAACCACTCCAATACCCTGTTAATTGAAATATGAACCAAACCTGAATGAAAGCATTTTACGGACTCTGGGAGCACGAGGCATGTCCATAAACAAGGAATTTGTGAAAAATGAAATCCTCCTACGTGCTTCAAGGTTTGCCGGTACATCCATAGCAGATTCTTTTACTGTCAAAAGGAGATGGAGGCGCCTTATCTAAAAGAGCAGAGATCAATTTTATCATGGTTGCTGCGTGCTGAAAGATTAGAATATTTATTGTTTAATATTTGATTGACCATTAAGCTAGTAAAAACATACTTGTTCTTCCCACTGTGCTGTGACTACAGGAGGGAACATAATAGCAGGTTTTGTGTCAGTACCAGCAAATAGTTGCCTCCCTGAATCTTTTCCACCATGTCCAATATCTACCAACTCACTGTTTAATTATGTGCAAAAAGGCAGCACTGTCACATTACTTATAAGAAACAGATAATTGTAGCGGGCTCCAAATAGAATGTGAAAAGGTTCACCAACCGATTTTCATTCACCATCATATCACGGGTGACTACTTCTAACATGTCCTGGAGCAATAACACCACACTATCTCTCTTGGATGGATCCCCATCTTTCTGTAACAGAAAAGAATGTGGTAAATATCCAATATTCGCATACAGAAGAGAAAGTCAATGATCAGTAACTCACCAAAATAACCACAAGCTCAACAAATTTCTTGCAAAGAGTAGGTAAGGAACCCATTCTGAAATTTGTAAGAAATGTATTCTTTGAAATGTTACTTTCAATTTCTTTAATGATGCCACCAATAATCCTGTAACAGTAACCACAGTTACAAATTTTTACTTTGAAATTAGCACTCTGGTGTAAACAATCAATCATGTTTGTCTGAAAGTACATGGAATTCAATTACACAAACTTTGCAGACAAAATAAAGGAATAAAATGTAAAAACTTTAATTGATATCAATTCAAGACACTGTGAAATCAAATCAAAAAAAATTCTAGACATTGTAAACTGTAGAACTAAAATGCTAAAATCAGATAACCTAACTGATGAGCATAAGATTTTTTGTTTTTATAACAAAACAAATAAAAAAGCTAAAATCAGATAACCTGGCAACTGATGAGCTCAAGATTTATTTTGTTTCTATAACAAAACATAATAAGAAGTGGAGGATGTGGCATCCTCCTGGACAAACATAGCACAAAGAAAGTATCAAAGCTAACCGATTGAGAAGAAAATGATAATAATAGAACCAGATTTTGACGTGCAAGTTAAATGAGATAACAGAGTTTAATATTTGAAGGTAAGAGAGTGTAGCAGAAATAAAAATAAGAGAATAAAATTGGCCTCTCTAAAAGCACATTTTAGAAGAACTTTCTACTGCTAAGCCACACCAGAAGGATCGACTTTTTTTTTGAGGCACCAGCTTTGGCTGAACACCCACAATATATGGATGATACTCCTAAAAATGTAATTTCCAATGTTTGAATGAAGATGAGAAGACTAATTCTATGGTCTTTCTACTAGATTCTGATGCTTCCAACAGCAAACATATCTAAATTGCTCTCTACAGACCATTCTTCCATGTGAAAGCAAGACAATAGTGGTAGTAAAAACACTGAAAATTATTATCCAAATAAATCATGGTTCCTAGGGAGCAAGCACTGTGAAATTTAAACAATCAAAATATCAGCAAACCTCAATTGTGTAGTTTTCTCAATTCCCAAGTAAATCTAAGATTATAACCAGGGAAGAAAATTGAAAACAGCAGGCATATCTTCTAAATTTTTTAATCCATGACCATTGATAACCAAAAGCAACACGAGTAACAGATCCAACTTACTAATCTGGTCAAAATATGCAACTAGCTTAAGCTACAGATAAAATGGAAAACATGAGGACAGAATCAAGGATCAATGACGTGCAAATTCCTGAGAACTACCTTTTCTCATTTTCTCCAACCACAAGAATATTCAGGATTTGCTTAAAGGATTCATAGCATTCTATCACAGCACATTTCATGTATTCATCAGCACATATACGTTTCCAGAGGTCAGCATCCCTTGAGCGAAACTGAACTGCCATATCCAGAGCTATTGGAATCTGCAAACGTGGACAAATTATTAGCACGTAAAAGAAATGGACGGTCTTTACATTTTCAGAGGGGAAAATGCGGACCTTGCTTGCTAGCAAAAAGGGCGGCCACTGGATTAATTTGAGGCTAGGATCTGATGAATAAGGAACCAATAACAGATCCATCTCCCTGGATTAAAAGAATAACCATATTAGTCTTAAGAGTGAAAGAAAGAGGACAGGAAAGAAAATTGCCATCGCAATTAAAAAAAAAAAAATTTTGGGGGACTTTACCTGTCACTGATGAGATCTTCTTCTCGGAAACTGCATATGACTTCATTCCACAGCTGAGCAAATTTTGCAGCTTCACTTCTCCTGCTTGCAGGAACCTATAGAGGCAAAAAAATTAGTCACTAAAACAAACGCTTATTGAGATAAATTTCAGTAAAGAACAGTTCAAACTTATAGTTTAAACCTCAGCAAATCTCTTTGATAATGAAAATCCCTTCTTCTTTGCCTTATCAGAAGGGACCAAACATGTGTTAAATGCACCAGGTAAGGACTGGAACCGTGATCTTAGCATTCCTAGGGTCCGTATCTGTAAAAGGAAAAGAAAATGAGAAAATTAGAACACCAAATAGTCAGTTTTCCAATGTTACAACAACCAACTCTAGCAATGGAGTCCTTCACTGTTATAAAGAACCACTCAGCAAATACTCTTAACAGCGAAGTCACGTTTTACGCAACCCAGGTTTAGGAAAGGACCTTGAAGGCCAAGGGTACATGAAAAAGAAAATATAAAGAAAAAAGGCTGTTCAATAATGCAGTTCCAAAATTCAACAATAGTCGGTTCAAACTGGCATATAATACACCATTATAATACCTAATTTATTTCCATTATGATCCATTTCAGTCTCCCTCCCTCAAAAACATATAACATATCTGGCTCTGCAACAAAGAATGTATAATATGGAATCGAGATATATATGTTATATTGAATGTTTCCGCCTTATATGAAGAATCATGACTATAAACTCAAAAGAAAAAGAAGATTAAGAATTAATAGACGGTTTTGACTGAATTACCTCTCCTAGGCGATCAAAAGCTCCAACAAATCCACCATATATAGTTGAGTAGACAGCATACCAAATTTGAGTATCCATAAAATAAACCTGTAATATGTTGCATATATATGATGACATCTCACCAAAGAGCACATATATATCATGAAATCACTAAACATAGGGGACCAACCAAGATTACTGGCGCCCAAAGGGACAAAACTGCTCCATAGTTGTGTTTTGCTGTAATCACAAGAAAATTGTTGAGATGGGTTCAGAAGATATTTGCTAATATCGATAGAAAATTCAGTTAAAAAAGAATGAAAAGAAGGCCAGACAAATACCATATGGGAAAAATTCATGCCACTTGTAATCTATGTGCTTAATATTCATGATATCTTTAGTTGGCTTGACCAAAGGTTTTATCTGGAGAATGAACAGAAATAAGTATCAGAGATACACTGAACGTTGTCTTCTACCCCTTTTGTATTAAAAGGAATGATGATGAAGATGATCAAAATGATGATGATAAGAATAATGACTGTAGCCAACCTGAATAAAATAGCTGAATGCCAGCTTTGAACCTAAAAGAAGGACCCAGAAAAAGGTATACCTGAAATCAAAAGTAGAATTCAGAAAAGAAATAAATTTGAGCTGCAGAAGTTCATAAATACATAGTTGCAATTAACTTCAAACTTACTTTATGAGTGCAAATTGACTTTCATGCATTCCCCTTCCAACATAAATTCTTGGCTGCAGATGATAATTTATTGGAGTTGTATTAAGAAAATGAAAATTCAAAGAACTTAGTGATAACTGAAGTCGCATGTCAAAAACTAGACAAATTAAAGATTTACAGCCTGCAGCTAGTCCAGTAGAATTTATGCATCCGTGAAATGCAGCAACTGAAAAGGTAAAAGTCATAGCTTTCCAAATACTTTTCATTACATTTGGGCTTCATAAATGATATTTAACACAAGGCTAAACCTATTTTTAGACGACAAACTGATAATGTTCAACGGTTATCAAATCTGACTAAGAAATTACATGTCTACCAGCTTCCATATAAAAGTTCAAATTGGACTAAAGCATCATCACAAACTTGGAAGCATAAATATAATTAGCTTACAAGACACAACTACACTTTGCCATGGGAAAAAGTTCAACAAAAAGCGAGAAATGTAGCAGATAAAGACACATCACCGCATAGAAGACCGTCATTATCATTGAAACACATGTAGTAGTCATTGTACTCCCTCCATCCCAAAAAACTTGATATATTTTATAATTTCACAAAGATTAAGAAAAGATATAAATGCTCTATTTTTCTCCATTTTCTTCCATCTTTACCCTTTATTGGAATAAGAAAAGAATACATTGGAATTAAAAATTAAATGTTTTCACTAGTGTCATAAATAAGGGTATATAAAGAATATTAGGTTAGGGACATCAAAAATGGGAGAAATATATTAAGTTTTGTGGGACGGAAAGAGTATAATTGTTTTTCTTAACTATTTTATTTATTGTGTGATCTTGTCACTGCTGTTGGTTAGGAAACTACTCTTAAAATAAAGGAATCTACTTCGTGCACATAGGATTTGTTGGGTCGAAGTACACAAAAGCAAAATGCAGAAAGTTGAGTTCCGTTAGTGTCAGCTACACAGCTCTAGCTTCTTATTAAACATACTCATAATTCCACATAATAACCTTTCTCGTTTCAGAACACTAACTATTTCCTTTGCTCCATTTTATACATAATTCATCCTTTTTTAGCAAATACTTTAAAGCTGAAATGAGGAGGTGAAGTTGAGGAAGTGGATTAGTTAAGCTTATTTTAACATCTGTGGCAGTGGAATCTGTTGACTTAGAGTCAATATAGAAACCTAAACAATGGAACACTTGGAAGAGAAAAGAAGCAGCGGAACAAGCATACATACCTGTGACCACCATAAGAGGAATCTGATAACAAGCCAGTCTGAGTTTTCTATCCATCTTCGGAACATGGGGAAGATAAACAAAGCAGCAGCTAGAATGTTCGGTATCAAGTAAACAGTTACAGCTACAATGTATAGAGGAGGAATGTCCTTAACTTCACGAAGGAATGACAAAGATTGTTTGATTTTGTTCCGAGACAAATGGAAGGCCTGTGCGTAACACATGGGAAGAATTACAAGCCATGCAAGGCTGACAATTATCTTCAAAACATTTCTCATGACTTCAGCAAATTTCCATCTATGGAACCCTGGGAAATTCAGAATAAGGTCCAGCATACCTAAAGCAAAAAAAAAAAAGAAAAAGACAAATGAATTGAAAAGTCGACACAGAATAGCATGTGCTTATGTAATGCTAGAAAACATATAATAATTTTACATTAGCGTTATTAGGTGCAGAAAAATTAGAATTGATCTGTGGTTATCAGCTAATGTCTCTGAAGCTCAATGTCAAATGTATTAAACCATCACAAAAATATAAATAGATATATTTCTTTTAAAAAAAAAAAGAAACATGTAAATCATTTGTACATACAAAATAATTAGAACCAAAATGGAGAGGAACTATTTGGTAACGTAGTAATTTATGGAAGTTTCTCAAGCTTGTCAAAGAAACTATATATATATATATATATAGAAGCACCCAGTAATTGCAAGTACAACATTACAACCAAGATATACTTATTATCCATTGAATATTAGTTAATGAATTGTTCATAAGATCTTGTGAACCACTGCCTATGGCGGTAATATCATCATTAGAATGTTGAGCAGTCAAAAGACATCCTAACATAAAATTGCAGCAAAAACAGGAAGATATCTATGCTTTCAATCAAGCATCTCTGTTATTCACTCCTTGCTGAATTTTTAGTTTGGAGTTTAGGACTTTCAAATGATTTTTTGAAAGATGAAAAATATGTAGATTTTTCAGTATCACCTTTCATTACAATAAAATGATAGAGTGCGGTAGAGCACATTTTAGGAAAGCTAAAGACAGCACCATTAGCAATTAGAGAAAATATAACAGCATGCTGTCTGTTTAACATCTTGAAGACAATTGACTAACAACATTAGATGAAGCATCAAGTAAATCAGTTACTTTGAAGAAAGCGAAGAAAGGCTGCTGTAATGAAGATACTGGACAAGTGAAATAAGACATCCTTTCGAACAATATTTGAAAATGATTGACCACTCCAAGCAAAGATGACCATTGCCTGCAAGGAAAGGTCCATGCATTACTTCAATTACTGCTAGGTGCTCCAAATGACTAGCTGATAAGTTTAACAAACAGAATATCTATCTTGTCAAACTGAATACCTGAAGAGCAAGTATATAAAAGGTCCACAGTCGATCAAAACTTCGAAAAATGTGCCAAAAGGTCCGGGTTTCTACAAAATAGGATTTTCCTGTGCTTCCAGATTTTTTTGAAGAAGCCTTTCTTCCCTTCAATTGAAATTAAATTAAGCCGCCTAGATCAAAAGATAAATTTAAGTGAAGTGCTGACTACTGACATCTAGTCAGAATATAATTCACCTGTGCCGTCTCAATTGTAGATTTAAAAAATGCTCCATCATCACGCATAGGCCAACCAAGGGAAAAGCATTCAGTTGACCTGAATAGCATATAACATATCAACTTTCTTTTAACCATTTGAACTTAAGAAAGGCAAATAAATTTATCATCATCAACAAAAAATCTGAAGCTTAAATTCAAACTAACCAGAAATATTCATTCAGATCATCATAATTGCACCACTTTGCATGTGAAGCTTTTCCATTTTGGCTTTTACTGGCCTCCTAGATATGTAAGAACAGTCTTAATATTTAAAACAGAGACCTCAAATGTTTACAACAATATGCAAACCAGTGCTCCAAATAGATAATATACCTTCTGAATTACACGGTAAATTGGTGTTATGACCTTCCTCAGGAATGCCTCATCATCTCCACCATAAGAAGGCTTAATATTTTCTCCAGTGACAATGCTAACATTTCCAGCCAATAGGCCGTGAAGTTCATATGCCATCTGAGCATATACATGCACATTCTTAGGAAACTCTTGAGAAAGCAGAACATATGCAGCTCTCACTTCAAATTGTGATCAGTAAATAAAACCAAGAAGGACATCCAGAAATTATTCTGAGCACTTACATTGTGAAAGATATAGCATAGACATTCTGGCATGAAACGAACATTGGCTGCTTCACCCCAGATGAGAAGATAAAGGCACATATACAAAATCTTCCTCTGTTGTATTTCTTGCTGACCTTGAGGAAGGCTGAAAAACGACAACTCTCAACTCACAATTTCTAGATTATGCTTAGGAAGCTTCTCATAAATTATTATAACACTGAAAAAGTCTGGAAACAAAAGCATAGAAAGAATTGCTATATCTCACCGTAAACTGTGTTTCCGTCCTAAGAACTTGCACCAGTTCTTGTAATTCTTAAAAAGTTTGTTCATAACAGCATCAACAGCTCTTTCATCAAGCTGAAAAAAACCATAGCCCAATCAAAAAACATAATTATATTATAACTAGAAAGTGTTTATGAAATTGCTAAATGATTTTAGATCCATGTGCATACACACTATATGATCTCTTCAGGTAAAAACTCTGAATGCAACACAACAGTAGTGTAAAATACGGTTGAATATGGAATTCTCAAATTTGAGGACTCATTGCATAGTAATATGTCAAATATGCAAAGATAATGAAAGCTTAAACTGAAAAATTAATAAATGCCTTATTAAGAGGCTCTGGTTTGGGATTAAGCCTTATATGATTGTTGGCGAGTAGTAAAATCAGATGCTCCCTCTGGTTCCTGACATTGTCTCTCTGCATTCAACAAAAAATGAAGACCCATTATCCACTTGGTGAAGATCATGAAATTTTTTGCTATAGAGATTATTTTGCTGAGTTGCTGGTCTCATTTATGATTTGCAGTCAAAGACATGCCTGGAAGCCAAACATGGCCCTTAACCAATCAAGAAGATCTAAATCTCCGGCCTTTTGCCTGTGCTGCTCAAATCCTGTTGGCCAGTTCAAGCCACGAGTGTTCCAGAGTGCAGCAACAGCAGCCTTGACCTGATTGATATAGAGGAAATGTGTAAGCATATCGAACATATAATACATGGGAAAAATTCACATAACAAACAACAGAGATGTCCCATGATCCCACCTCCTCCAGTTGCATGATGGACTGTGATGCCCCTGCAGAATCCAGGGGAAGAATGTTGTATGGTGCATAGATTTCCTTCTTTTCTTGGACATCTCTAGCCGCAGCAATAATCTGCTCAGAAGACTCATTGTAAGAATCATACTCCATTGGACCAACATATAGCAATAAAAAAAAATAAAAATAAAAAAAGAAGAAGCTAAATGTGACGGAAAGGCACCAGCATAACAAACTAGAATATTCTAGTGGTTTAAAATGAAACTAACCTCAGGAGCAACTTCCTCAACTTTCTCTGTTTTGTTAACTGCACAAAGCACTTCAAAAAGAACCCCTGCTGTCTGATATGCTTTGCCAAGTTGTGCTCTTAAAAAAAAAAAAAGAAAAGGAATCAAAGGTTCAACCCTCAAAAAAAAAAAAAACGAGGACTGTTAACACCAAAACGCACAATGGAAAAAACATGATAAGGGAGAGAGAAAACAACAATTAAATGTTTACCTGTCTGCTTGCTCCCCCTGGTCAAGTGCCCTAACATAGTGTTCATAGTACTGCTGATAAAAACTCTCAATTTCCCGCGCATCAGTCTTTTTAACCCGAGAAGCAAGACTGGATGCATTGTCCTGGATAGAATATCACATAAGTTATCCAAATACCATTGTATAAACCTGAAATGGTTGAAATTCCGAACGATTCTTTGAATTATCTAATTATCAACCTAAAAGGATTTTGCTTCTAGCAATTGCAAGGAATGCAACACCATCCAGGTTTAAGAAAGTATGATTTGATGGAAGAAGTCATAACTCATAAGCACCAAGATCCCAAACAGAATAGAAATAGTGAACCAGAGGTTATACCAAAGTAAGCATTTAAAAAGTGTTCAAAAAAAGTATGCACTTACAAACGTCCATTGGCTGGCAAAATTAAAACAATTGCAGGGGAAGAATTCCTCCTCCCAATCATACCAATCAAGTGAATCTTGTATATGATTGGGAGGTAACTTCTTTTGTGCTTTTCTTTTAAGGCCCGTCTGGAAAAGGGTGGAAAATGGGGAGGGAGGGAAAATGGATGAAAAATACCTTGTTCAATTAAAATTTTTAATTCACATGACATCTGAGAATAATTTTTCACCCATTTCCTTTTCCCTCTCACTTTCCACCCTCTCCCAAACATTTAAGAGATTGTATGGATAGGTTACATGCATGTCTCTCTCTACTCTGGAGATATATAAAATGCCTTTTAAATTGTAGCTACAAGTCTTGTTTGGTTCAAGAAGATTATGATGTCAAAAATGTAATCATTATTTTATTTTTTTTAAGTTCTCATTATTACTTTTATTTCATTTTTATTAGAACATTGTTATTTTTGTTTAATACTCTTTTTGAGGTAAAAAAAAAACTGGCTCAGTTGAGCCAACCAGCTGGTAAGCACTATAATTATATGGGAAATGGCCTTATTTTCTAGTATTATAAATCTTTTCCTAACACAAATTGAGACACTTATAAATAACGTAATATGCTCATCTTTATGTGAATATAATCATGGCAAAATGAATTTTATAAATCTGAACAGAGACAGTTGGAATCCAATGGGGTTGATCTGATACTGCTTACGTAACTTTGAATCCTTACTACTAACACAAATTGCTTCCATCACCCAAATTTAATATTAATAGGAAGAAAATTAACTAACATAACAGTAATTATTCCATCCGCGTATACAAATCAACTTTAAGCTATTAGATATAAATTTTTATTGTAATAAAAATACAATTAAATTCTATATTTTTCATTTAACATAACAATTATTATAATTTATTTATAAATGAAACCTACGATAAATTTATTTATAAAAGAAATAATTTTTTTGATAAGGATTCAAATTCTAATATATTCATTAATAAGTTAAGAAAAAGAAATACTCCATCTATCCTAAAAAAATTGTCATTTTTGAATAAACACGCATATTTTAATTAAGTAAAATGAATTAATTTATTAAAAAAAAGTCACAACTACACTTATTTAATAAATTAATTCCTTAAAATTTATATTGAAATTAAAGTCCACTATAACAATAAATGAGGGCTACTTTGTGTATTAAATTAGTGCTAATAATTTAAGACAAAAAATCTCTGAAAATTGGCCATCTTCTTTTGTAGTAAGGAGGGAGTAAATTTTTTTTTATAAGGATTTAACTAAAAACAAAGCGTAAATTATAGTTTATTCATTAATAAATTAAGATATGTACCCTCTCCAATCTTTGGAGCAAAGATGTCTTGAACTGCCTCACACCTCTTCCACTAGAGCTCGGATCCAATCTATGTGCTTTCTCAAATGCATAAAACCGACCTACAGAAATAAATGAAAATAATATAAATTATTAATCAATTAATTTTAAAAAAGAAAAGAAAGAAAGGCAGTTTAATATGAGTAAGCTACTATGAACGTAAATACGTGCGTGTAATACTGACAGAGATAGGCCACGCGAGGACGCTCGTGCTCGATTTCAGTAGCAATGCGGAGAATAGGGGCAATGGAACCGAGAGATGAAGGAACCACTTCGTTGTCGAAAACCTCAGTGGAGAATGTGGTGGTGGCGGCACTGCGCGACGGCCGCCGTGACAGCGTCGAGGCCTGTTGGGCTGAGTCTAGATTCGACATTTTTATATATAGACCGTTTATATATCAATCAATTGCTGCTAGCTTAGAAGCTAGCGCTCTCCTTTTCTACCTGTGAGATAGGTGTAGAATATTTGCAAGATACACCTGCAAAAAAAAAAATAAGAGAAAAATGGATTAAAAGATTTTACATCAGTTTTCATAAAACCGTGAAGAAATTAAAACAAAGCAAATAATTAACACTTCACTTGTTCTTAATTATCATTCAAACTATATGCATACTATATATCATTGCATTCATTCTCATTCATCTTATTCTGTAATTTAGTTTAATTTTTTTAATTAAACATAGATAGAGTCTTCAAACAATGCAGTTGTGTTATGTTATCTTACATTTAGCAATATTTTTTTTATTGTTCATGCTTTCCTGCACTATATATTAAAATGTTAGAAATTCTATCTATTTTTAATCTTTTCCGGTGTTTTCTCAGGAAACAAACAGATCGAAAACAAAATGACCGAGCTCTGCGTTAAATAATCATAAAAACAACAACAACAACAATAATAGTTTTTGTTGAACGTAGGCTAGTAAATAAATATGTGCAGAGCTTTGTTTGGAAGCCGAGAAACTGAAGGAAATTAATTAATAATTAAACAGAAGAAAATTTGTTTTTGACTGACAAAAAAACATGCATCATAAAAATGTATTTCTCAGGAAACAAACAAAGAAGAAGAAGAGAGAAAGCTTACAAATAATAGTAATGGAGTAAATCAATCGGCAGAGAAATGGCGAATGAAATCGCCTTAACCTGTGAAGAAATTAATCAGAGAGATTAAAAAAAAAATTTTAAAAAGGAAAAAGGATTGAAGTTTGATGAAGAAATGAAGAGAAATACATGAAAGGTGAAACGGCAATAGAAAACAGAAAAGAATGAATGAAAGAGGGACAGTTGTTGTTCTGTTGGTTTGGTTTTGGAGATAGAGAGAGAGAAAAGAAGGCGCGGGAGGGGAGGGAGTGATCGAGTGAGTTTCAGTTTTTTTTTTTTTTTGGTTTTGTTAAGAGAGGAGGACACGTGGCGAATGATAATAGGGAGAGTGTGATGAGAGATGGAGATGCGGGTATTTCGGAGACAGAAAGAAATTGTGAGAAAGGAGTTTTTTTGAACGATTCTCAATGAATCAAATGATTGGCACTCCGTTTT
>CANYLF010250759.1:0-20274 GCA_948193215.1 Bocquillonia castaneifolia
AACGAGTTCCAAAAAACAAAGGAAATTACAATATACTTTGTCAGACGAAATTTCTGATTTAAATATTTCCACGAATTTACCTAGAATCCCCTTTTGATTAAGAAGTGCTCTGGCATTTTAATTTTCTATTTCTTAAAAAAATTTACTTTCATAATTTCCTACTTCCAATCATATTAACTTTTTAAAGAAAATAAATGTCTTGCTATTGCACTTTAAATATCTACTTTAAAAAAAAAAAATACTTTTATGGTTTCCTATATCAAATTATAGAATTTTAAGAAAATACATAATTCTGCTAAGTGCCAACATAATGCCAAGAGACTCCTTTTCGATAAAATGACCAGATAAATGAAAGTTGATCATTAGAAATTAAAGCCACATTTAATTTTCACAAATCTTGCGAAAATTATTTCTAGTATTTTTCATCCAAATGTATAACCTGACTTTTCAGCTATTGAAGTAATATATAAATATATACTGGAAAATTTTCAAAACTATTGATTTTAAGTATAACTTTAAAGTTTTGCGAAATCCAAATAGTTTTTTTTTTCACACCAAACAATTTTTCAGATGGTACTCGATATTATTACAGAATAACCAAAAAAAAAATTATTTACTTCTAAAAGTTTATTCCCCCCAAAGTTCATTTTTCAAATGCTTACTTAACAACGATTGTTGTTACCCTACTTTGAAAAATAAAATATTTTTAGAATGGAGTTTTATTTGAATTTTAATTTAAGATTATTTACTATTATTATGTACTTAAATTCTTACTGTAATGTATTAATTTTGGGTGGTTACAGTTTTGGAGGTATATTCATTTAATTAATTATATAAACAATAGTGAAATTTGGTCCAGGCAAAATTCTATATCTACATGAATTGTTATTAAAACATTTAAAATGCATTGAATATATTTTAGACAAATCTTATGCGATAAATAAATAAATCTGATGTTTGTCTTTTCTTGATAGTTTTTACTACCCAGATATTCAGAGTCCCATTTGGAGCCTCTAGTATAGTCCCAGATTGTGTGAGTTTCATTTTAGAAGTACTCTCTCTCCATTCAGGATTAAATTTGATGTTTTTCTTCCAAAATTTCATTAAATGCAGCTATACCAAATTGATGTTTTTTTTAAAAAAAAAATACTTAAATAAGTCGTGTGTAACAAACATTCATTTGATAGGGTTAGAATAGTGTTTTAAATATTATTTCAATCATTTCCTTAAAATGTGTGTGACAACCTTAAAATGTGTGTAAAAAAACGGAGGGAGTAAACTTCTTCTTGAATAAATAACTTTTTTTCTATTATTTACTCACATAGAACTTTTTAATAGAAGTTCTTAAATTTTATAAATAATTCAAGGAAATAAATTGATTTCATTAACAAATATTAAAATTATTTTTTATTTAATAAAAATGTCATTACAATTGTTCACAAAGTATATAAAATGGGAAAACGAATTACATATTATAAATAATAAAATATATATTTTATCTTAATTAATATTTTCTAATTACATTTTAACTACACGCAAATAAATATCACTACTAATAAGTGCAATTGAAATATTATGATTTTATGTATTAAATATAAGTATATTTTTATTGTCTATCTACTTAATTGCAACATAAAAAAAATCCTTATTTTTACGTTTAAAATTTTTTTTATAAGTATGAAGTATTTAAATGAAACGATATAGATGTATCAATATGAATTAACAAAATGATAATAAAAAATATAGTGGTTGTTTATACCCAATTTTGACAACCCAAACGATCAATTCAGGGGGTGAAATTGGAAGGCTAATTAAGTGAATTCTCAATAATTCAAACCTACACCAGACCTGCTGAAATTGGCCTCTTAAATGACCAGTTCTAGGGGTGAGACCCGCACACTAGACCTGCTAATTTTGACAACCCAAACGACCAGTGCTGAGGGTGAAATTAGAAGGTTAATTACTTGAAAGTCTTAGGAATACAAGAACTTCAATGGATCTGGTGAAATAGGCCTGTAACATGGTGGTTCTAGCATTACCATTTTTAACGGCTTTATTTAACAAAAATTACGTGGCCAAGAAAATAGCAGTATATAGTGTTTATAGGTTCTAGATGTTTCCAGGGAAGAACTGCCACCCAAATGAGCAAAACTCTAATCGGAGAGGGAACTTTCTAGATCTTCTGTTGTTCAAAACACTATGCATTGAGGTCCTGAAATTGTGCAAGAAGGGGAGAACCAACTTGACAGAGAAGGACGTCGTGAGTGAGAAAAAAGGCAAGTGAATTAGTGGTTGACGTTTACCAATTCTAGTAGCTTCTAAAGGAGAACTGCCACTAAGAGGGAGGAGAATTGCCATTATAAATAACAAGAATTTGACACAAGGGAATGACCACCACCAATCAATCAACAAACAGCCCAAATCAGCCCCAGTTATTAGCTTATAAACTCACTAATGTAGTTTACAGTTTTATGTCTTTCACGTTTATAGTTTCAATTCTTGTATTTAATTTTTTAGCTTAATAAACACCATTTCTAGCTTTCAAGTTATCAAGTTCTTTAGCCCTTTCAATATTTTTAATATTCTCAGCCTTGTTATTTAGTTTTCAAAGTTCAAATCCTTACTGTTATTTTCATCTACATGTCCAGGTTAGTTATTTACTTAATTTCCAATTTATTTTACAAGCTTTAAATTAGTCAAGTTCTTTACATTTCCAGTTTATTAATACTTTTAAAGCTCAAATGAATTCACTTCTAGCTTTTAATTTGACCAGTCCTCCAGCCATTTTACATTTCCAGTATATTTACTTTTGAAGCTTAATGTTTCCAGTTTAATTATTTACTCAAATTCAAGTATTTCCAGTATTTTACTTTTTTATTTTGATGGCATTTCTCTAGTTCTTTAGTTATTAACAGAAGAAAGGACAGACAAAAATCAACAATCGAACACTACAACTGCAACAACTACAAGCAATTCAATTTAGCTCAACTTAATTAGCATAACTTTATTTTATAAGTCTATCTTTAATTCCATTTCAATTTCATTGTATCCAATTCAATTCCAATATTACAAGCTCTTTTTAATTTTATTCAAGTCTATTTCTATTGTCGACTAATCAATTTCTTTTAATATTAAGTCTTCTTTAGTCATTAATTCAATCTAGCCAATTATATACACTAGTCCTCTAGTTTGTTAGCAAGTTCTACCGGTATCATTTACATTACTAGATCTGTACATTTATTACTTTTACACCAACTCTACTGAGTTTTTAGTGGCATCTGTGGGATACTTTTGTAACAGATCCATACCCACAAAATGTTTGACAAGTCAGGTACATCGGTTGGGAGACCTACACTCTCTGGCATGCCCAAAGCAAAACACACAATTGGAGTAGATTTGTTCCATGACTAGTTCCAGTACAAGATCCACCAGTCCTAAAAAAGGCAAGAACAAACTTTTTTGGCACGCCTAGTGGGACACACTGAAAATGCCACTAAAATTCAAAAATTGAAGAGCAGCTATAATGGCACTCCATTAGCCGAATATGTGCCTACAACAGGGGGGCACAATCTCATCAATCCAAAAATGAGAAATATTTTTCTTGCTAACTCACTTTATACAGGTCCTAATGCAGAAGTTTGGGGGGCAACATTTCACATTTTTACACATGTGTATTCATTTTTTAACAAATAAATACACAAATGAGGGGGAGCATTGTTTGTACCCAATTTTGACAGCCCAAACGACGAGTTTTGGAGGTGAAATTGGAAGGCTAATTACGTGAATTCTCAATAATTCAGACCTACACCAGACCTACTGAAATTGGCCTCTTAAATGACCAGTTCTAGGGGTGAAACTCGCACAATAGACTTGCTAATTTTGACAACTCAAACGACCAATTCTGGGGGTGAAATTGGAAGGTTAATTACTTGAAAGTCTTAGGAATACAGGACCTGCAATGGATCTAGTGAAATAGGCCTATAACATGGTGGTTATAGCATTACCATTTTTAATGGCTTTATTTAACAAAAATTACGTGGCCGAGAAAATAGCAGTATATAGCGGTTATAGGTTATAGATGTTTCTAGGGAAGAACCGCCACCAGAATGAGCAGAATTCTAACCGTATGGAGAGGGAACTTTCTAGATCTTCTGTTATTCAAAAGACTATGGCATTGAGGTGAAATTGTGCAAGAAGGGGAGAACCAACTTGACAGAGAAGGACGTCGTGAGCGAGAAAAATGGCATGTGAATTAGTGGCTGACAGTTACCTATTCTAGTAGCTTCTAAGGGAGAACCACCACTAAGAGGGAGGAGCATTGTCATTATAAATAAGAAGAATTTAACACAAGGGAACGACCACCACCAATCAATCAACAAACAGCTCAAATCAGCCCCACTTATTAGCTTAGAAACCCACTAATGTAGTTTACAGTTTTCTATCTTTCATGTTTATATTTTCAATTCTTGTATTTAATTTTTTAGTATAATAAACACCATTTCTAGCTTTCAAGTTATCAAGTTCTTTAGTTCTTTCAATGTTTTTAATATTCTCAGCCTTGTTATTTAATTTTCAAAGTTCGAATGCTTATTGTTATTTTCATCTACATGTCCAGGTTAGTTATTTACTTAATTTCTAGTTTTTTTTACAATCTTT
This sequence comes from Bocquillonia castaneifolia, assembly GCA_948193215.1. Classification (NCBI taxonomy): domain Eukaryota; kingdom Viridiplantae; phylum Streptophyta; class Magnoliopsida; order Malpighiales; family Euphorbiaceae; genus Bocquillonia; species Bocquillonia castaneifolia. Next base: position 4,657 of record CANYLF010250759.1, read on the forward strand.
TAATTAGTCAAGTTCTTTACATTTCCAGTTTATTAATACTTTTCAAGCTCAAATGAATTCACTTCTAGCTTTTAATTTGACCAGTTCTCCAGCCATTTTACATTTTCAGTATATTTACTTTTCAAGCTCAATGTTTCCAGTTTAATTATTTACTCGAATTCAAGTATTTCCAGTATTTTACTTTTTATTTTGACGGCATTTCTCTAGTTCTTTAGTTATTGACAGAAGAAATGACAGACAAAAATCAACAATCAAACACTACAACTACAAACAATTCAATTTAGCTCAACTTAGCCTAGCTTTATTTTATAGTTTTGTCATCAATTACTCTTTACTTTTATTGTGTTTAGTTCAACTTTAATATTACAAACTCTCTCAATTTCATTCAAGTCTATTTCTATTATTGGCAAATCAATTTCTTTTAACATTCAGTCCACTTTAATTTTCAATTCAGTCAGATCAATTACATATACCAATCCTCTAGTTTGTTAGCTTGTTCTACCAGTAATTGTTTACGTTACTAGATCTGCATATTCATTATTATCACTGAGTTTTTAATGGCATCTGTGGGATACTTTAGTAGCGGATCCACACCCATAAAATGTTTGACAAGTTAGGTACATCGGTTGGGAGACCTACACTTCATGGCACGCCTAAAGTAAAGTGCACAATTGGAGTAAATCTGTTTTGGGACCAGTTTCAATACTAGATCTACTAGTACTAAAAAAAGGCGGGAACAGTGGTACAAATGTAATAAAAGTTAAACTAACTTGAAAAAAAATACTTAATTTTAAATATATGATATTTAATTTAATTAGTATTGACATTAAATATTTATTCTTTTATCTGATATATTGAATTCTTATACTTTTCTTTGATAGCTTTGTTTTTTTTGAAATTAGCATTTATTAATAAAGCAAAGTAGACAGCCTAGAAGGGGGGGGGGGGGGGTTGAAAACCCAGTCAGTCGGAAGGATATGGGAGGCTATTGCCCTAGATACCCAATTCGCGGCCTAATTTAAGGATCTATTTACAAATTTAAACATAAAGAAAGGATGACCAGAGGCTAATTAGCGAATGGACATCACCAACACCATGGTTTCCACAAAAACAGTATCTGGCATACTTAGGACATCATCGATCTATTAAGTTTCTGCAGTCATAACAAAAAACAACCCTATTAAATCCACTGCTTATAGCCAAATAAATCACCCTCAACAAGGCATAAGCTTCTACAAATATTGGGGATGAGGCATTGATAGCTCTTGCTCTTCCATCTTTGAGATGACCATTTGCATCTTTAACCACAATTGCTATGCCTGCTCTTCTTGAACTTTGGTTGAAAGATACATCTGAGAACACTGAGATGTAACCTTCCAGGGCTGTATTCCTTCGATCTGGTTCCTATGAACAACTAGATTGTCATAAAGATCTGTTTTAACATTCGAGAATTCCTGGAATAATTGGTATGCCTTATGAATTATTTGCACAAAATCAGGAGGCCAACCTTGGATTTTCCACTCATTGTGAGCTTTCTAAATAAACCAAATAATATAATGAATAGCCAAAAATGTAGGATTCACCTTAAGTTTTTTCTGAACATCAAACCACCAATTCTAGAAGCAAGAAGGAATCTGCTAGCCAAAATGAATATTGAGTGGAGAGGCAAACCAAGAAGCTTCTACATATTTGCACCTAAATAGCATATGATCCACTGTTTTGATTCATGTTCACAAATAGAACATAGAGAGCTGTTAGATAATGGGAGAATATATGACTGATTTGATTACCTTCCATAATCTTTAAGATCTGATTTGATTTCATTCTGAAAAAGGAAACCTTCCAAGTTTACAAAAATCAATTTAAAAACTTTTCAAATCTCCTTTAAATTGACATTAATTCAGAAATCTAATGCAAATCAGGCCTGGGGTGTTAGGCAAGTCAGATTCATCGGGCTCAAACTCTGAAAATCAGATCTGGCCCATTTTGGGCCCGAATTAAGCTTGTTCTTCATTCCATGATTGAGCCAGCAAGCTAGAAGCATGAGCCTCTAGCTAGAACCGCATGGCTCTGGATGAGGTGCACACATCATCCTAGAGGTGCACCCCTCTGGGATAAGGAGCAAGCCTCATTCTAGCCTAGTCCAGTTCATTTCATGATAGTTCGGGCCCGTTTCATGATGCTTTAGCCTGTTTCTTAGCCCTAAACCTTACCAGATCGGAGCCTAAACTCTAAATCAAGGTCTAGAACATCAGAACTTGGCCTGAAAACCCATTAAAGTTCAAAACCATTTTAGAATCAATCAAAATTGCTTCAAGAACAATCAAAACTTTCAAATCACATTTTAAACCTTTGTAAAACCTTTTTCTAAAAACACATCTAGAAGTTCTTTAGCATTCTTACGGTGAACCCTGAGTAATAGAATTACTCACTAATCATCATCTGGGCTTCAAGATACTCCCATCATTCCTACATCCAAAAATTAGGTGTCTATAAACACCTTCCTTTTAAATCGAAACAAACTTTCTCACATAAACCACAGCTCACTCAAACGCTAAAATCAAAACTCTTTACCTTTAAAAACTCTTTGTGCTTTTGAGATCAATAAAGTCTAAAGAAGATGGCTGATAGAGGAAAGAGAAAGAATGGAGAAATACAAGAGAAGGCAGAGATCATGATACCCAGAAGTAATAAAGCAAAGGCGGCATCTTCTTCGAAAAAGGGAAAAGAGAAAGCCAAGGATGAGATGAAACTAATACCTCCCAGATGTATTGAATGGAAATACTTTCAAAAGGAGGAGTTTGGACTAAGAGATTTCTTTGACTTTCATGGATGGATAAAGTACATGCAACTAAGAAGAAAAGTCTACAAGACTTTGGTGAAGCAATTTTATGAAACCATCGAGATTGTAGATAGAAAAGCCTACCTTCTCTATAACTCTCAAACAAACAAAGTTCGTGATCACTCGTAAGACCATTGCTGCTATCCATGACATCTCCAATGAAGGAATCAAAATTGGACTGCCACTAGAAGCTGATTCAGAGTATGATGAGTTGGATGCACAGGTGGAGCTCATTAGGAACCAAAAAATAAAAGCTAAAGATTTTATATGTGTTGGATCCTTCAACCTTCCTGAAAGAATAATTCAGAGATTTCTAACTTACTATTTTGCACCTAGGCTTGGTAGTTTGGATTATGTGAATGGTACTAATATATGCATTTTAAGGCATAACTTGCATCAAAAGAAAATTAATTTGTGCTATATAATGTATTATTATTTTGTGGGGATTGGTACTGTTAGAGGAAACAGAGGCATGCCATATGGTATGAAACTGACTATGTTGTTTGAGCATTTAGGTCTAGATTTGTAAAAAAAATTCTAATCTAATGTACCTAAGAGTGATTGGGTAGATAGGAACTTTGTGCTTGGGTTGGTTAAAGCTAGGAAAAAGAATGGTACTTACTCTAGAGAATATGATACTGTGCTTGTTGAGTCAACTAATAATTCTGATTGTGAACCCAGTGAGAAAGGAGATGAAACTTCTGAGGAAGAGTTTGAAATTGATATGGAAGAGCTAATGGTCGAGATTAAAAAAGCTACTGGGTCCTCAAATGTAAAAATGAATATATTAGATAAGTTCAAAGCAAAAAAGATTGAAGCTGAGAGAAAAAGGAGAGATGAAGAGAGAAAAAGAAAATAGGAGGAAGAGAGAAAAAGAAAAGAAGAAGAGGAGAGAAAAATGAAAAAGTTAGAAGAAGAAAAAGGAAAGAGAGACTAAAAAGTTGAGAAAGAAAGAGGAAGCCAAGAAGAAAATAGAGGAAGCGAAGCAAAGAAGAGCTGAGATTGATAGCTCTAGAAAAAGAGCTAAAACCATTTACATGCCCAAGATGAGAACTAGGAAGCTTGCACAACCAATCAGCTCAACTCACATTGAAATTTCTGAGGAATCTGGAGAAGAAGAAGAAGAAGGCTTCATTTATGAGCAGTCTGTGAAGCATATAAAGAATGAGAGAGTCACTTTTCTTCTGGATGGAGTCTTGTTAACTAAGAGCCAGATTGATGAAATCATGGGGAGAGAAGAATTGGGAGATAAGAGATCAAGGTGACTGTCAAAAAATACACAGATGCCCTGCAAGGAGAGTTTGAGAAGATCAAAGAAACTCTAAAAATGGAGATGGAGTTGATCACAAAAGATATTACTATGAGAGTAGATATAGTTATTAGTCATTTACTCACTTTTGGCCAAGAGGAAATAGACAAACTGAAAAGAAAGATGAGCTTCCTGATGCCTGAAACTGCTTAAGATGAGTCATCTCAGAAAGAAAAAGAAGATGGAGAAGGAGCAAAAGCTAAAACCGAAGCTACACAATCTGAAGCTGAACAACAGGATGCCACTAAGAAGCAGGGTGATCAGGACCAAACAATAGCAACAGAGGTTACTGGATGGTAGGAAACCAAAGCCACTGATGAGCAAATGGAAAACATTGAAGAAAGAGTATGTCAGCAAGTTGAAGTCATTGAAAAGAATGAAAAGGCTGAAACTTCTGTACCTAGACCTGCCCACAGGTTGGTTTCGTTCCGGAACCGAACCGTTAGAAACCGGACCAAAACCATCTCAACGGTTCTAGTTTTATAATGTGATTCGATTTCGGTTCCTACTTTAGTAAAATCGGAACCATCTATTTTAAACCGTGTGTGTGTGTTTATATATATATATATAGTTGTGTCTCGACAGTTAAAGGCTTAATGCCTTAATTAATGGTCTTTGGACTTTGGCAATATAATCGAAATTCAAAACAATGGAATATTAAAAGGCCATTATTTCAAACATTGATTTTACTTATAGTGACTGTTGTAATATGACTTTTGTATTCAAAAATTAGAGCGACAGTTGAGTTGCCAATATTAATTTGCTTAAATATCTCCCAAATTTTAGCAACTCCTCCATCTCCATATTTGATATCCATAAATATAATATTACTGTTGTAGTTAACTCTAAACTTTTCTATTCAAGTCTTTGGTCTTAGTGAGTGCAGTATAAATAGCAACCTCTACAATAAGTTTGTTATCACAATATCATTTTAGCTTTCTTATTCTAAGTCAAAAAAAAATGTCAGGTAGTTCTTGTAACATTCCAAAAAATAAAAATAGTTTTAGGCTAAACAAAGATAGCAATGACAAAGTGGATGGCAGCTTATTACAAACTCAAGAATCCCAATATCTTGAGTTGGATAATACTGATTATGAGTTTGAAGATAAACAAGGAGGTGAGCAAGAGCAAAAGGATTCATTAGGTACTACGTAAAAAGCTCTAAAGTCTGACATCTTCAAAATTCATTTCAAGAAGACAAAATTAAATGATGTGTCTTTACAAGTCTCTTGCAATTATTGTTCACAAATATTCAAATTCAAGGAAGGTGGTGGATATGGGACATTTAGAAGGCATTTAGAGAGGAAGCATGCAACTCAAGCAGGACTTGACAAAACACAATCTCAAATGACTGGGTTTGCAACTCCTAATTCTTCTCTTTTTATATATTCTGATGCAAAAAATAAGGAAGAACTAGCTAAAAAGGTGTGCATTGAACATTTATCTTTTAGCTTTAGTGAGAGATTAGGATTTAATAAGTATTGTCAAAAAGCATTTAATCCTTGTGCAAAAACATGTTCCTAGAAACACTCTTAAGCGTGCATGCCATTCTCTTTACAAATCAACAAAAAAAGAATTACAAAATTTTTTTAGTGATATTTGGAGTGATCATTGGCAAAAACATGAACATCACATGTCATTGAATTGATGATAATTGGATCATTCAAAAGCGGATTATTGCATTTAAAGTTTTTGATGAAAGACATATAGCAGAAAATATTTATAAAATAATTTCTTCAATTTTGCAAGAATTTTATTTAGTAAATAAATTTTTTTTCGATTGGTTTTGATAATGCTCATAGTATTTTTGATTCTATTAAAGATATAGAAAAAATTTGTCAACCTAGTTTTGGAGGTAAATTTTTTCATATTAGATTTGCATGCCATGTGTTGAATTTATGTGTGAAAGATGGCTTGAAATCTCTTGAAACTTACCTTACTCCTATCAAAAAAAAGCCATTACGTATTTATGGACTCACCCATAACTCTAAGTGATGAAAGAATGGCTTAGATTTTGTAAGGCAAATGGAAAGAGACCTAAAAGATTTCCAAGAGATGTCCCAACACGTTGGAATTCAACTTATAAGTTATTGCATGAATCATTTTCATATAGACATTTGTTATGTACTTTTATTTTTAATAATGTTAGTTGTATCGTTTTATATCCTCAATAATGGAATATTTGAGAAAAGATTTTATCATTATTAAAAGTGTTCAATGATGCTACTTATACATTTTCTGGTGTGTATTATCCTACATCTTCTTTATTTTTATTTGAATGCATTAATATTGTCAATGCATTACAAGAGAATGAGAATGATAATGAATTGAGGGATACTATTAATTTGATGAAAATTAAATGGTCTAATTATTTTGAGCATATTCCAGATATTTATTTAATTGCTTGTATTTTTGATCCTAGATGTAAAATTGATGGTTTGATGGAATATTTAACCTTATATATTGAATGTCTAGGAAAGCAAGAAGTATATAACGTGGCACAAAAAATAAATAATACAAAAAATTATTTTATGAAATATATATGGAGTTTGCTTCTTCATTTCATGATACTGCTTCTATACCTTCTCAATCTGTTATGAATAATAACTTTTCTAAAATGAGTAAGGCAGAGTAATTATTATTTCAAAGGCAAAAAAAACCAAAGGTCACACCAAATTCTACTTCTGAAATTGATCTTTATTTAACCACTACTTTTGAGTTTGATGTTTATGCAGCTTTGAAAGATTTTCCAGTTTTAAAATGGTGGAAGGAGCATTCAAGTAATTTTCCTATTTTAGCAAAAATTGCCAAGCAAATTCTAGCAACTCCAGTTTCAACAATCGATGTGGAACAAGCTTTTAGTGCGGGAGGAAATATTTTGGATGAAAAACAATCAAGTATGGCTCCTGAATCACTTGAGATGCAAGCCTATGTGGATGATTGGGCTAGAGAAGAACTTAGAGAACAAGAAATTACTTGTGAAATTGATAAAGATGATGAAGATATATTTGGCTTTACAACTGATGGCTCTTTTAGTGCAAGTACATCTAAAGTTAATTCCGATTGAGTAATAACACATATGGTCTTTTCATATGAAATTAGACAACTTTTTTTTTATTATCATGTATTGATTAACAATATGCAGCTGTTTGCCATGGAATGAAGCATTTAATAGTCATGGCATGTATGTACTGAAATATATCAATATGTATTTAAATAATAAATATCCTTGGTTGGTATACTTGGTAGTAACTTTAATTTTGATTTTAGTTTTATTGACATATTTTTTAATTCTGTCAATAAGTTTTGAGGTTTTATTAAAGAACAAAACTTTAGCTTTGTAATTTTATTATATTTTTTATTGACTTTATTTTAATGAATTTATTAAAAAAATCGAAACCTAAACCGTAAAAAACTGGAACTGGAACCATAAAAAACTGAAACTGAACTGTTCTTGTATGGTTCGGTTCCGGTCCTACTAATATTTGTAACTAGAACCGTCAGTTTTGGAATCGGAACCGACGGTTTTAGAAGCATGGCCAGGTCTATCTGCACCAGGTCTAGAATCATCTAGTGGATCAACAGAAGTGGAGGAAGAGGATGAGGAGGAGGAAGATGAAAGCACTGAGACTTCAAGCCCTTCAAAAGACCACTTTCCTAATTACAGAACCGAAACCTCAGAATCTCCCTCACATTAGTCTCATATGGAAATATTTTCAATATTTGAACAATTTTATTTCTTATCTTGTGGTTTTCTATTTTAGGATTATTCTGTTTTCAGTTTTATGCAGGTACAAGCTCCATATATTCCTCATTACCCTTGTTTGATGCTGACAAAAAGGGGGAGTATATGATTTTTCTTGTTTCTTTTTGCTATCTTTTGTTTGCGACCTTATAATATAGTTCTTAACATGAACTTATGTTAGCTCTATTTAACAGACTCTTATCTCTGAAGCTATTTGTTCTGATTTTGTGTTTTTTTCTTCAATATATAAATGCTCTTTTGCCTATCGAAGACTGCACCATGCTTTTTCATTACCGCTTAAGTTTGCATTTGCCCATCTCTTAAAGCTGCAGGATTTATTTCTTATATGAGCTCATATATTCTTGTATCTTGAGTATTATGCAAGTTTTAATTTTTGAATGTTTATGGCATAAACTCAAGGGGGGCAGGTTATTAAAATTGTGCATCTATAAAAAGACAAGTGCATCTTCTCTCAAAAACAAAACTCACTCATACATTTAGCATTTCATACTTATTATTGAATGTGTTTTCTTTTTCTTTGAGATACTTATGCCTAGTTTTTTCACCATAAAAAATGGGGGAGATTGTTGGCTAAAAGATAACAACCCTTGATTTTTTATGCTAATCAACTAAGTCATAGTATCAGTGTTTGATGGTTGAAACTAAGTGTATGAGACAGAGGGAGAAAGCTAACAAAGGTGATTAATGCACTTAATTCAAGCTAATGGAACCAGTGGACATATACAATTTCAAGCTTACAGACTAAGTGTATTCTGAAGCTAATACTGCTTGTATTTCATTTCTAGAATATATGTAGGAATGATTGAGAGAATTGCATTTACATATCATTATGTCAATTATCATTCCCTTTTAGAATTCCTTATGAGTCAGCATATAAGGACAGATTGAATAAAAAATGTCTAGTAGCTAAAGGACAGAATTTGTTACGGCCAGTTCCGCATTTCTTGGGACAGTTTTTGGAAGATTCTCTGCAAGCATTTTGGTTTTGTTTGGTGGTGAGTACTTCTGGTGTTTTGGTTAAAGGACAGTGAGGATATTTTACCATTAGGGCAACATTTCTATAAGGTCCTTAGGTGCACTATATATAGGATTGAGCAAAAAAACCTATTAGACCGTAAACCAAACCGAAACCGATAAATCCAAACCAAAAAATATGGTTAACCAAACCTATGGGTTAGGTTTAGGTTTTTAGTTTTAGAAAACCAACGGTTAACCGAATCGGAAAAAAATCCGAAACATTAATTATATATATATATATATATATATATATATATATATATATCACACATGAAAATACTTTGAATTAGCTATTATTTTTATATAACTATTTATATTTTAATCTTTAATTACTATAATTTTATGTTTAAAATATTTAATATATTATATTATTAACATATAATATAATAATATCTATCTATCTATTATATATATTAAAGTGAAGGCAAAGGCTTCTTAAGCCATCAATATATTTTTCTTATTTTGTGAATTTTTGATATTTTAAGTATTTATTTTTATTTATTTGTGTTATGATTGGCTCAAACTAATTTATATACATATTTTAATTAAAAAACATTATACATAAGTAATATAAATAATAAATGCATATGACTATAGACATTGAATAATTAATTAATATAAATGTAATAACATAGAAAATGGTGTCAAATAAATAATTTCACATTTACTAAACTATATTACGAACTTAGTTAAATGACTTTATTAAAAATTGCGCAAATAATTAATAGAATATCATTAAATATACTTAATATAAAAATATTCATTAAATATATTTAATATAAAAATTTTAATCGTAAGCTATTTTAACAAATGTGTTAATTGAAAATTTAATTATATGACCGATTAAAAATTAATATATTATTTAAAATTATTTTTCTATAAATAACAATAAAATATTATAAATACATGCTAAACACATTTTCCTTTATACTTTTTATAATGTAAATTTAATTTATTAATAGTTGAATTTAAATATTAACTGGTGAAAAAAAAAACTTAAATTTATATATTTATATTCAAGGGAAGGCGAGATTGAATAAAATTAAGTTAAGAAAAGTCAAATATATAAAATTTATATTTTATTTATTATCAATGTGAGGTCGGGTCGAGTAAAAATTAAAGTTTTCAGAATTATCAACTAATTTCATAAGTTTTTATTTAAAAATCAATATATATATATAATAAGAAATTTGAAAAATAAAATAAAATTTAGAAACATCGGAGTGAAACTCGGAAATTCACCTAGGATATGATAATGATTATATAAATAGGTTTATATTTGTGATAATATTGAAAAAACACGACGAAAAAAAATCGTGGTTAAAACCAAACTGACAGATAAAAAAATTGGTCCACCGGTTAATCGTTGACGGTCAACCGGTTAACCGTTACAAATGGTTCGGGTACTAAAATTGTTCAACACCGACCTGTAACCACCCCTAACTATATATACATCATATTCTGCATTTTAGAAGAGTGCGACAGAGTAGTACTTGGGCAAAAAAATCAAAGTGGTGTATTTTGAGCTTGAACATTTCATTAATCTTCTCTCAATCATTTCATTAGAGCTTGTAAAGATTATGGAAATATTTTATTTTTCATATCTTTGTTTTTAGGAAGGCTAGATCCTGTTAATTCTTATATAGTTGCAAAAACTATTGAAAATCTATGGTTAGCTTGAGGTTGTACTTGAAAGTTTTCTCTGATCATGGAAAAGAGAATAGTGAAGTTTTGAAATCCTAAGATGAGGAGCTTTAGGTAGTGGATGTAAGTCTTACGATGAACCACTATAAATTCGTGTGTCTCAACTTCCTCTAAACTCTCTCTATTAGCTTCAAAATTATTTGATAAATTTTGTTTTATTTTAAAGAAAAATATAAAAAGGTTTCCATTATTAGTTAATTTTCTCTTGCTTATAATATATTGTTCTTTAATCTTAAATATAAAATACTAAAAAGATAAAAATGTTTTTGTTTGTTAGCTTCAGTATTTGTTAGTTTCAAAAATTCTCAAAAATACATTTTAGTTTGAAAAACTAAGTTTAACTCAACTCACCCCCTCTTGAGGCTATCAGTGCTACCAACAGGGATCTTAAATGTTGGATTTTTTTCGAGCATCAGCGGTGTGTTCATGCCATAAATGCACTATTTTAGGTGTTATACAGACCACAAAGGTAGAGGAAGAAAACCTCTGAGAGGCTCATGACGAGAGGATAAGGTGATTCTCTATTTTGTTGCTGTCTATATTTGATAGATTGAAACCTTATACATTTATTTTTATCAATATTGAGTTCTTGAAGACTTAATGTTAATAAAAATAAAAGTATAGAGTAACTCAATCTAAAGAAATAAATAAAAATATAGTGATCTGAATATGCATTTGGGCTTAAGTGCAAGTACTTTTCATCTAGTATACCATGCATGCATGACATGAGTCCTTGTATGCAGCCTAAAACGTAAATCATTTGCCTGATAATTTAACCCCCAAACTTTACATGTTTAACTTATCACATTTATGAACTTTAAAATTAATTTATTAAACGTACAAAGTATCAATTTTTACTTTTTACACACCATAATTGAACTTAATTAACATATTACACATATAAAGTTTACTTTTTTTTATTCATCATACACTAATTAAAGTTATAAAAATTACATTAATGCGAAAAAAATAATAATTTAAACAATATGTGCAATACTACCTAATAAAATGGAGTGAAATTGATACAAAATTAATATAATTTTATTTAATTGACGTTCTATAGGTAAAAAATTAAAATTTTATATGTGTTATGGGTTAATCATAAAGTTGAAGAGTAAAATAAGTCAACCATATAAAGTTTAAGTGTGAATGTATGTATTCAGCCTAAATCATTTTGTAGCTTTAGATAAAGTTTTTATCATTATTTTTTTTACTTTTCTAATGCTACTAATATTCCTCCATTTAATAAGGTTAGACATTGCTTAGTTCGATTGGTTCAGTCTAAACCGGATCAAAACTTATCGATATTTAGTCCTAAAAAATAAATTGAACCGGATTAGAATTGATTTACAACCAAAATTGAATCAGTATAAACAATTTAGTTTATTTTTGTTCAATTTGATAATTCTTTAGTTATTTTATAAATATTATATACATACCCATTTATTAAGATATAATTAAATAAGGGCGTTGGTCCAGCGGCAAAGCCACTAGTACAAGGCAGCCCCAATCAAGGGAAGACTCGAGTTGAAACCTCACCCCATTGGAAGAGAGATGAGACTTCTCTCGACTGAAGAATAGTCTGGGCAATCGTAAAACGGGGTACAGGATACTCCGGTGGTTCACCACCTATCAAAAAAGTATATGAATATTAAATGTATAAATAATTTTAATTTTTATTTTGATTCAGTTCAATAAACCAAACCCAGCCTAAAAAAAGAACTTTTAATATCAAATTTAACCAATTTATATAGTACAATTTTTTTTCAATTTAATTCGGTTTGGTTATCTACACTGGTGTGGTTTTTTCACTCATCACTAGTTAAACTGGGGGAAGATTTGGATTAGGGAAAAGGTACAAAAATGCCACTAATATTTACCTCAAAGTGTGGATAAGCCACTAACCTATTTTTTTGGTCCAAATACAACCAGTTCCATTGTTTCATGGCACACATAAGCCACTCATTTGACAAAAAAAGTTAACAGGGCAAACTTCCGTTAACAAGATAAGAACATGTAAAATTCATAGCTATTCATAACAGGACAGTATTGAACGCCATTACATGTCCACTTTCAGAGCTTCTTAATACCATTTGACCAGATGCCAAAGTGCCAATGACAAAATTTGTATATTACATAGAAGCCAAGAGAGAAGCATAGATCAATAAAACAAGTCCATAACTAATATACATGGTATAATGGCAAGAATTCAACAACCTTACTACTGCATGAAATTGAACGCTTTAATGCTAAAAACATTACTGCAACTTTTCTAACTTACAAAATTACAAACAGATGCCTTACAAAGGAAAGAAATATTGACAACCATGGTTTTTGTAGAACCAAATTCTTCATCAATTTTCTTGAAAGAAGATCAGTTTATCTGTGCATTTTATTTCAATTCACTCTAACACAATGTGCCCTTAATATTCTACTGTCTTTTTGCCTAGTTTTTATCAAAAAAGGAATAGAAGAAATTAAGGGTCATGGAACAAAGCAGAAAAAAAAAATCATGAACCAACCCATCTTTAAACTGAAATTTATAAAATCTCATGCTGATCTATCTAGCTATGTTCACTCTTTTTTTTTTCCATTTTTTTTTTGTCCACGTGTGTAGTACACAATAGAAATAAAACTGCAAGAAAAAGAAAGAGAACAGAAGAAAGTGCAAAAAAATTGAAAATGAAAGGGTTAGAGAGTAAAGAGAAAAAAAGGATGAATTGATGAACAACAAAAGGGGAAGGCATGATCATCAAATCTAAGATGAACGAAACCATTCCTTCATATATTTCTTTGAATCCATACTCGATGACTGCAAACAAGCGACTACCTTCAACGAGAGGCTCTCCAAAGGATGATAGAGAGGTCTCTCAAGGGCTTGCCTCTCACAGGGTTCAAATACGAGTCGATTTTAGGTGAGTGATGTGAAATGCCGGTAAGGCAAACTAAAGGTACGTAGGAGAAATGGCAAATCCTTAACGAAAGGGTTGGGATCAGAGATTAGAGTTTGATGGGTGAAGGAAATGAGAAGACAAAAGAGGCATTTTAGTTTGCAATGTGGATAGTAAAATGGAGTAGGGTTTGTGACTTTGCGGTGGTAGAACAAGAATAGAAGCGAATTTGCAACTTTTTTATTATTTTGATTTTTAATCTATCTTTTTATGAACGGATTGCTCAATTAATTTTTCTGTCACATGAGTGGCTTATATGTAAAAAAAAAAAAAAACATGAAAACTATGTTTATTTAGATCAAAAATAGGTTAGTGGCTTATCTACACTTTGAAGTAAACCTTAATCGCATTTTTGAACCTTTTCACTTTGGATTACCCAATTTAACAGGTATCTTTACAGTGTTGTCCCAAAATGACGAGAGCCAATTCCCCCATACTCTAAAGTCTAAATTATCCATTTAGGTGAAATTGTAAACACGTGTAGGTAGAGTTGTTGGTTAAACTTAAATCAAGGGACAAATTTTGATAGTTCCAAAGGACGGGTTTTGCGTACGTCGACCATGAAGACATGACGGACGTCTTTTACTACCTTTTTAATCAAAATAAGCTAAAGGAATAGTTTGCCCCTAGGCCTAAAAAAAGTATTTTGCCCCAAAACTTTTAGAGTTTTACTTTATATATCCCTAAATTTTATTTTTAATCTATCAAATCACGCAAGAAAAAAAAATATTGTATGGCTTAATAAATAATAAATAAATAAGACATCACATTATTAAAATCCAAATCCGATAAATAACTAGAAAGCCAATATTGTATCTTAATTTTGTATTTGGTCATAAATTTTAGTGTATTTTTGCATAATCTTTTTTTTTTTACTCTGCTAAATTTTTTATAGAGTAAACTCTCTCGCAATGAATATGCAATAAATTAATAATTCTATTAGCTAATAATATTTTTAAGAAACCAACTTCATTACATATGGTATAATTAATAATCATATTATCTAATAATTAATATATAAATTTAAAAATCTCTAATTATTAGCTAGTAGATAAAATATTATTAAAAATCAAAATACATAAAATAAGTAAAATAAATTTATCACTCAATCCAGGATTAATCGAGGATTCAGATGGGATCGGTACTGAATACCCAGATAGTACTATCAAAAAAAAGTAAGGTAAATTTATTAATTATTAGTATATAAATTTATTATAACTTCCTGAAAAACATAAAAATTTTAAATAATCACTAATTAAATTAAAAACTAAGAGTTTAATTGTATATTTTAAGAGTTTCAATTGATTTTTTTTATCATGGACTATAGATTTTTTTTATCAAATGATTTTATTTGAATTTATTAATACATCTTTATATGTAAATTGAATATATTAATACTTTTAATATTTAAAAAAAATTTGAATTCACCAAGTATATTAATTATAAAAGACTATTATAGTACACTTTTGATTTTTTTTGGTATATATTTTTATTATAAGCTTTTGTTTTTTTATATGTTCATATATTTTTAGTATATATCTGTTGATTATCATAGATAAAGTGCGGAATAACTTACTTGAGATGATGAATCCACAAAGAGTTCTTGATGATCACTAGATGTAGTGTAAATTATAAAGAACAAACACTTGTTTCCACAATCCAACTACCCTCTATTAAGTTGTTTTAATTGCAGAGATTTTGTTCTCTTGTTTTTTATTTCTTTTTTAACAAAAAACTTAATCCTAAACCCCCTTCACTCTCTCTATATATATGTATATAAATGAAAGGGTATAACTCTTCCCAAGAGTTATTATATTAAACTATATAATATATAATATACATATATACATAAACTAATGCATATTTAGTTGGTTCGGGTCAACCCGTCTTGGGCGACCCGAATTAATTTCCAACATCTCCCACTCGCACATGACGGGTATGACCATCATTGCGAATATCTCTACAAACAAAAACAACACTTTCATACTAGTAAATGGATCGTGTGACCTAGCGAGTAAACCTGCACTTT
>CANYLF010250809.1:0-17755 GCA_948193215.1 Bocquillonia castaneifolia
AGGAGTAAAATTGAATAACCAATGGGAATACCTTCAGCAGGAGCGTTGAAACCATTCAAAAAGAGTCAATAGTGGGAAAAATATCAGTGAAGTTCAAAATAATGCTAATTGTTTACTGCCTTTTCATTCAAAATATTTTGCCTGTTGATCTCCTCTGTTGCTTTAGCAGTCCGTGAATCTCAATATGGTTTGCCATTTTAATGTAACTTGATTATTTGTCAATTTTTGTTACCTCACTAATTTCTCATTACATTTTGGATCCATGAGCTCATACACAAAAAGAATAAAAGAAGTAAAGGATGATATTTTCTTAAAGAGGTTAGAAGGTTCTTTTTTAAAATTTTTAAGCTGAACCATTTGTGCATTGTTGGTCACCACTATATGAGTTAAACTGTCAAACTATTTGTCTAGGGGTGAATATTCAGTTTGAATCGAACCGAACTGAAATTTTGCTCACCCCTAAAACCGAACTGAATGAATTGGTCTGCTCGGTTTTTCAGAGTAAAATTTCAGTTCAGTTGGTTTTTGAACTGGATTTTTTTTTTAATTTTGAAACCAAACTGAACTGAATTTTGTTTGTTTGGTTCGGTTCGGCTCACCCCTAATTATGTCATAGATGGGACAACACAAGAAATGCCTTCTGCCAAAGATCAAGAACTTTTCCTACTGCAAAGGGCTTGAATTTTACTAAGGAGAACACTACATTTGTGAATGTGATTTATCATGGTTTCTTTATTCAAGTTATTTTCATTATTTATAATACTCAACTACCAATTTGCCTCTTGCCATACTATTACTGCTTTCTTGCATGCCAGGTTTTTTGTTTCTCTTTTACATGGAATGTATGTGGAACCTATGTAGATGGTCTCACATGGGCAATGTTGCAGCCACACCACCTAACCAAATGTAAATTCAATTTATAATGTTGAGGAAAAATAAAATGAAACAATTTTGAGAAATAAAAGATTGCTTTTCTTCTGCCTCTTCTTGGTTAAAGTAAATGAGTCACGCAACCTCCTTTGCGACCAAACAATATTTGTCAAAATTATATCATACTTTGTCACCTTTTTCATTAATCTGACCTATTTAAATCTATATTAAAGCTTAATAAAAAGCAGAAAATAGACAAAAGTAGATCAGTTCTGACTAAATTGGGTTTGAGTTATGTCTCTTTTTCTCTCACTTTTGTGGACTCAAAATCTAACATCACATTTTACAATTTTTCACCGTCTGGTGTCTGACACTGTTGATTGTTTGCTGGAAAAAGCCTAGATGTTTTAAGTGAAGTCTTCATTCTTCATTTTGGCTCATGAAGCATAGATTTCAGTGAAAATTCGTGTCTCCCCACTTCTCTTAGGTCAGGCATCAGATAAGCTTTCACCCTAACAGACCAAAACACATAATCTCTCTCATAAAAAAGATGCTGGGGATAGAAAATTTTGCTAAAAGACATGAATCTCTCAATTGTATGTTTAAAAGCTTGAAAGGAAATTTGCATTGTTTCTCACATGGAGTCCCTCAAAGATCATAAAAGCTTTGATATTGTTTGTTCAATAGAGTAGAGCAGAAAGCACACCGCAGAGTTTACTCGGAACAAAAGTTGAATTCTAAACAAAAAATGTAACACAGTAGGATTAGTTTTTATCAATGTGTTGGGGATTTTATCTCATAAATCTTACGAGTGTTCTAGTGGTAGTGCTAGAAACTACTACTCTTAAAGCACCATGATCAGTCTTTGCTTTTTCTACGTTCAACCATACTTTTCACCTAACTCAGTTAACAAGATTGCAGTCACCTGACTGCATAGCTATCATACATATCTATATGTAAATACATATTTTATGACTTGGAATCTATCTTAATACATGGAAAAACTCAATTTGCAAAAAGAAAGAAAAACTTCTAAAACACTGATGGTTATGGATTCTTTGGTATATACTCATGCAGTGATCATGAATCATATTGCAGCATATACTCTACTAAAACCTTTAAGGCTTGAGCATCCTTACTATTAGCTTGTGATGGCTGCTTAGGTTGCTATCTTTGACAGAAAAGATAAGGTTGTAGTTAACTAGTAATTAATAAGTTCTTATTAATTTATTTCATAAAGATGTGTCAAATTATGCCAGATATTTGATAATATATAAAGCTTGATCACATTCTTGATCCTGATGATATCGTTAAGGTGAAAATACACCAGTTTTCTTCATGAAACTGTGGTATCGTCCTCACCTATTACTTTATTATTGAAGTTGGCTGAGTGGGTAACTAATGATTGTGCTGAACTTAAATCTTTCATGTTTCAGGTCTAACTAGTGTTGCCAAATTGATTGGATGTGATGTTGGGGAGCTTAAACTAGCTTTATCAACTCGCAAAATGAGAGTGGGCAATGATAATATTGTCCAAAAGCTAACTTTATCACAGGTAAGGAAAGAAATAGGGGATTAGATAATCTTTTACTTTGTTTGCACATCTTTTCCTAATGCATATGGCATTTAGATCCATCTACGGAAGGGGGCATCAAAATGAAAAGAAATCGGTGGTGATTGCACTGTAGTGCTGCTTATGTAACTAATCATGGACATTCTATTAATACTGCGTTGTTGTGAAATGGAAGTTCAGAAAATGTATAGATGATTGATGCATTTGGTCATTGTTTGAAGTTAACAGCTGTCACCAACAAATAGGTTGTTAAATCAGATTACCTGTTAACCTACATTTAATTGAACAAAAAGTAGAAATTAATTAATTCATTACAAAAGAATTCTTGAGGTGCTCCTGGCCTTTAGGTTCAGTTGTAGTAAGGCACGTGTAGTGGTATGAGCTTTGTGCTTGTGGGCCTTGTGTTCTCTCTTTTAAGACCTCTACTCTTCCTTTCCCTGGTCACAAACTCATTGTTTTGAAGAAATTGTTCCTACATTTGCTTCTTTCATACTTCTGGAATTTGCAACTAACTTGGTTCACTTTATAGAATGGAGGATGTTTTGTAATGCCCATTGGATAGATTTTATGAGTGCATATATAAACAGGCCAACTTTTGAGCAATCTTTTTTGTTGCACTCATGTTAAATTACTTATCATGTTGTTGTGTTCCATTAAGGATTTTAATTTATGCGTTTGCACATTTGACATTTGATTATCCTCATCCATAAAAGCTGGCAACCGAGTTGTTGTTAATAATAGCATCCATATCTTTGCTTGTCATGAAGAAGAAAAAGGATCGTGCATGAGATGAAATTTCATAAGTTGGATCTCATTTTTGTTTAAATAAATGAATGATATTTTTCAAAGTAATCAACATTTTTTTCCTTTCTATTTTCCAGGCCGTTGATTCAAGAGATGCTTTGGCAAAATCGATATATTCTTGTTTATTTGATTGGTTGGTAGAACAAATTAATAAATCACTGGCAGTTGGCAAAAGGCGAACTGGAAGATCCATCAGCATTCTTGATATTTATGGATTTGAATCATTTGAAGTATGTTTCAATTTTTATTTTGTTGGGGTCTGTCATTCCCTTGTTCTTTTGCTTAACGACTGTTATGCTATGTAATGTGTTTTTGCAGAGGAATAGTTTTGAACAATTTTGCATTAACTATGCAAATGAGAGATTGCAACAACACTTTAATCGTCATTTATTCAAGCTAGAGCAAGAGGTAACAATAAAATGGTTTTAACTTCAATTAAGACTTATGAAAATTGGGCTATATGATATGCTGTTGCAATTAACGCCCAAATGTTTAAAGCACTGAAATTTAAGAATATTGGTTCTCTTTGTATTAGAGTTTTTTTAGTATAATCACTTGGAATCTGGACTCATCTACTTAGTATTTCTTTGTTCACTCTCTCTCTCGCCCCTGCAATTGCATTTTCTTTGTTCCCTTCCATCACACACTTAAGTCCTGATACGTTTAATCCTGTAGAATTTAACCCATTTTTCATTGAGCAAAAGGTTTGAAATGAATCGGATCTAAAAAAACGACTCCCATTGGATCTGTAAAATTGAACAACTGAGGTTTTTAATGAGCATAAAAGTTTATATGTTTTGTTTCTATATATTATTGTCAGGGTTCAGATGTATTTTTCTCTGTAATATTCTCACATAATTTCAACTATTTTGTGTAAATTTTGTCAAAAAAGCTCATTATACATTCATAGTTAAAATCTAAACTATTCTTTCTTTCTTCAAATGGAAACATGATAGTAGGAGTGCTAAATTACGTTCTCTTTACTTTCTCTCTTTTAATTTGACATGTGGCACAAAGGAAAAAAAACAATTAAAATGTTACAATTTCCTTTATTTTTAATATTAATTGAACATTTTTCTTTGTGCCATATGTCATGTTTATCGAGAGAATATAAATAGAAGGCGTTTAGTATTCTTGTAATAGTAGAAGTTTCAAAATAGTTCTTAAAAATGATGAAAAGGAGGGTTGTATCTTTTTGTAATTTTACTTGATTGTCTTTAGGTATGTTACGTGACAATTGACAGAGCTGGAACTGCTTAAATTTGACCTGCTATTACTCATGAAAAATGAATAACATGTATTGCAGAAATTTCAGTACAATTTTTCCTAATAATAACATAGGATATACATAATTTCTGCAGAAACTTCTGGATTCTGGAATGTAAAAGAGGAAAAGATATTGTTAAAAACTTCAATCACGATGTAGTAGATGCATATTATTCTTAAACTGTTCCTGCAAAAGTTAATATTTCTTTACATCAAGAAAACAATACCAGGATATATAATTCAAGCAGAAGAATACTGTTGTCTACATAACCACACATGTGCGTTGCATATGCTTATTTGCCCCTTGTCCTTTGCAGGAATATATTCAGGATGGCATTGACTGGACAAAAGTTGATTTTGAAGACAATCAAGACTGTCTTAATCTTTTTGAAAAGGTTAAGAGACTGCTGCTGAAAACTCCCATACATGCATAATTTAGTTTAATTTCATTTCTTTGATGTGCACAAGGAACAGGCAGATGATTCTTCTCATAGGACTTTTGAGTACTCTTGTATGATTCTGTTTGCTATGTTATCAAAATTGGTTTTCTAGTCCTCATTTCTTGTAAAAATTAACAGAATTGTTATTTCTTCTTCATTCTATGTATGTTTGCCTGTTGCGTGTTATTTAAGATATGCTAATGCCGTCATTTTTAGGTTGAAAAGCCTGATTTTGTAATAACACAATTCAATTCAGTATCGTCATGTGCAAATAGGATCAGTGTTTGATACCATGTAAGAGAAACTTGAAAAGATGTGTTGACTAAATGATATAGGCAGAACACATGAGGTGTTATACAATTGTGTCTCCTGGTGTTTATAATTTCTATGTTAACAAATATGAGATTAAATATTAGTTCTAGTGGTTCTGTTACATTTTAATCAGATCCAATTCCATATTTATAATTTCCATGAGTCTTCATCATGTTTTACCCCTTTCGTGCTTCAGTCCATTGTTATACCAAGGTTGCTAAAATTTTCAATTTATGCTTTGTGTTATGACAACGTATTCTTCGGAAATGCCTAGATATTTTGTAGTTTAGTTTTAACATGTTCTAGTTCTTTCTAAGTGTGAGGTTTTTATTTTATTTTATTTTTTTGTTGTGTGATGATGGGTCTGTCTCTCTGGTAGCTTAAGCTTCAAGTTGGTTCAAGCTTTATAGTCTGGTATAAAAGTCTTGTTGACTAAGTGGTCAGTCCAGAGTTGGGTGTCTATGTTAACAAATTAAATTTAGCACAAGTAAATGGATTTGGCCGTTTCTCCAAGTTTCAAGGAATGCTGCCTTTCAAGCAATGGGTCTGTTAGAAAGATAAACCCAATTCGTCATCCCTCATATACAGATATGAGCTTTTAAGTTGAGTGGATTTGTGATAGTTTGGAATGCCGATTGCATGATTGATTTAACAAAAATCTTGCAGCATTTTAGTTTATTAGATGGAGAGTTTAGATCTCTTGCTCAGCATTCCATCTTGTTTGCTGTTACATTTTGTCTGTCCCATGAAGTTAACAAACAATCATGATCATATTCATGATAATTGCATTCTTAGATTGGTCTATTACTAGATGATACTGAAGATTTTCACTTTCTGGGTATTACTATTGGACCATGTAAACTGGCTGAGTTGTCTTTAACTTTTGGCAATTTTAAATTTTGAAGAATTGAGTCTTTTGTTTATTTTATTTTATTTGTTAATTTCTTATGCAGAAACCTTTGGGGCTATTATCTTTGTTAGATGAGGAATCCACGTTTCCAAATGGAACGGATTTGACATTTGCCAACAAGCTGAAGCAGCATGTGCATTCTAATTCATGTTTCAGAGGAGAGAGAGGCAAGGCCTTCACAGTCTGCCATTATGCAGGGGAGGTATGCAACTCTTGTGAATTGAATCCTCCATAATAGTTTGTGTTTCATCTGTTTCCATGTTCGAATACTATTGCAATTTCAAAGTCCCAAGCTTGATCTGTGGTTTACTGCAAGGCTTTTACCATGTGAAATCTACCTGACTGTTTAATAGTTCCACTCTGTCCAATGCCCAGGTTACATATGATACGACAGGATTTTTGGAGAAGAATAGGGATTTATTACACTTGGATTCCATTCAACTCTTGTCATCATGTTCATGTCATCTTCCTCAAATATTTGCTTCCAATATGCTTACTCAATCTGAGAAGCCTGTGGTTGGTCCTTTGTATAAAGCAGGTGGGGCAGATTCTCAAAAGCTGAGTGTTGCTACAAAATTTAAGGTATTGCTCTTGGCATTTTTTTGTCGCACAAGTTGGCTTATCATTGAAGACTTTTGATTCCTCTTTCATTGTTTCACTAACATTTTGCCAGCTAAGTTCATAAAGAAATATAAGTTGTGTGCATGAATATTGGGAAGCAAATGTATCCATACCATTTCTTTTCCAGATTTAGGCTACAGCATTACAGCTTACTCCTTGCACTGGTCTTTGCATCTCACATTCTTTGGACTTTCCTCTTCCCTCTTTCTTGCCTGTCAGTTATAAGATTTTGTTGCTAGTATTCATTGGATATTGTGCAGCTGCCTAGTGTAATGAATTTTTCTATTCAAATTATGAGAAAAACCTTCCTTCTTACTTTTTTTACTACATTTTATGGATCTATTCATTTGTTCTTGAACTATCTTGGGTTGAATGTAAAT
This sequence comes from Bocquillonia castaneifolia, assembly GCA_948193215.1. Taxonomy (NCBI): domain Eukaryota; kingdom Viridiplantae; phylum Streptophyta; class Magnoliopsida; order Malpighiales; family Euphorbiaceae; genus Bocquillonia; species Bocquillonia castaneifolia. Next base: position 7,177 of record CANYLF010250809.1, read on the forward strand.
TATTTTTGGCCTAAAGGGATGCATCTTACTGCTTGCGATAGTGATTGTTGAGGTGCATGCTTTGTCTGCAAATTTTCAGAATATTAACATCCATGATTCATGTCTTTGGCTTGAATGACCTTGAAGCACAACTCATCTTCATGGTAGTTTTTTTCTTATTAACTAATCATTTTTGTTTGTTAGGGTCAACTATTCCAATTGATGCAGCGCCTAGAGAATACTACACCACATTTCATACGCTGCATTAAGCCCAACAATTCTCAGTCTCCTGGATTGTATGAGCAGGGACTGGTATTGCAGCAGCTGAGATGTTGTGGAGTCCTAGAGGTAGTTCGTATATCGAGATCTGGATTTCCTACCAGAATGTCACATCAGAAGTTTGCCAGAAGGTAAAAAAAATTTCTAATTCTCTCTCTCTCATAGCTTCCTAAATTATGGTATGGCCTTAATCCTACTGAGTTGTTTGCATATGCATTTATCTTTTCACCAGATACGGTTTCCTTCTGCTGGAAAATGCAGCATCTCAGGATCCTCTTGGAGTTTCAGTTGCTATTCTTCACCAGTTCAATATATTGCCTGAGATGTATCAAGTTGGTTACACAAAATTGTTTTTCCGCACTGGACAGGTGAATGACCAATGTGCCACATATTTCTACATAAATCAATGCAATAGAGTTATTAGGACTTGTTGCACTCCTAATTTTATGTGCGCACACATCTATACTGTTTATCCAACTTGGAAAACTGAAAGTCCTGGTGTTACTGATTAGAACTGCACAAGTAAGTTTCATGAAGCTTGAGGTTTGTAATTTAGATATGTTTCATCTTGACAGCTGAAATAATAGATCAAATTCCAAATTGTCTGAATGGACCTATTTTAGTTTGTAAATGGCATCATTTAGGGAGTATGTACATTAATTCTGATCAGTTAATGCATGGTTTCTTCATCTCTGTCCAATTTCTCCTTAATCCAACTAGAGAATTTTAATTTTAATCTCTAATTCCTCCCTTAATTTCTATGCTAAAAGAGAATGGTATATCATATTTCTTCTTTGTACACTATGCGACTTAAAGGTTACATTTCATCTTAATTGAAACCCTAAACCCAAAATTGGCAGTTATCTGGAACTTAATGAGCCTCTCAAAAAACTAATTATGTTTTTTTTTTGGTTAAACCTGGAGTTCGAACTTGTAACATTGTAGTTGTAAAGATGATTATAAAACCAATGAAGTAACTCTTTACTCTTTCCTTAAAAAAAGGTAGAAATTTCATAGATAGAATTATGTGCACTTGAATTTTCCATTGCAGTCGTTGCATGTTTGTTGTCTCAACCTTTAGATGGCAAACACCTTTGGTTCATGAGTCGAATATTCTCGACTCTTTCCTTTTTACACAGACATGTGGGAATATGTCTCCTCTTTTAATATGCTAAAATTATTCTATTAATTCTTTTACCTTTCAGATTTTTACTGAAATAGTGGTTTTTGTTTCTCCTACATCCTATTCTTGTTGGTGCTAGATGAATAAAATGTGCTTTTGAAAAATTACCTTGTTGCTATGCTTTATTATATACCAATAGATGTGTTAAAGGAAATTTGTGCAGATTGGCGTGCTTGAGGACACAAGGAATCGTACCCTTCATGGTATTTTAGCTGTTCAAAGCTGTTTTAGAGGGCACCAAGCTCGCCGTTATCTCAGAGAGCTTAAGAGAGGAATTGCAACTCTTCAGTCATGTACTGCCTTTTCTAGTCTAAACTTAAAATTTCTTAACCATGAGCCTTTTTTTTCCTTTTTAAAAGGAAAAAAAAAATGAAGACACGGCATATTTTAGAAAAAAAATAATTTGATGATCTATATTCTACATACAGTCGTTCGGGGAGAAAAGGTCAGAAAGGAATATGCAGTCCTGCTACAAAAACATAGAGCTGCTATTGTCATACAAAGGCAAGTAAAAAGCACAATCTCTAGGAGAAGATACAATGACATACATGAGGCATCAATTGTAATACAGTCAGGTACTTTTCAAATTTATTCCACGTAAATGCTCTGAAGAAAAGAATTGGAGAAGCTTTAAATTGTTTAGGTTAAACTATTGGGTAAATAACTATAATACTCCTATACTATTTTCTAAATTTGTGATTTCCATGTAAAATGTTTCTTATAAATCTCTGATTTTCAAGTAGAGACAATTTCTATTCACTTACACATTTAGCAGTAGCAAAGAACTGATACTCAGTTCGGTTTCTTAATGTTGTAGTTTATTGGCTTCAAGCCTAAAAGTCAGTGGCTGACTTCTTGGCAATCAGATGTTAATTAAAATTCACTGGATTTTTACTTGGGAAATCATTAACTATATATTTCTGCCATATGGTGCAGCTATTCGTGGATGGCTGGTCAGAAGATGTTCAGGCAATATAGGATTACTGACATCTGGGGTCACTAAGGTACCTATTTTATTTCATCCACGTAATATTTTTATGCATGCTATTTTGTTCAAACTTCCATTCATGTTCAAATTAATGACGGACTACATGCCTTGATTTCTTTGTATTTCGATCTATTCTGAAGAGTATTTGAACACGTCCATGTCCACAATAATGTACAATTTCAGAATTTAAACTTTTTATTTGTGATTCCTTGGGCTTTGCAAAATCAGTCTTTCTGTCATCTTCATATTTTATTTCCTCGGTGTCTCAAATTTATCCTTTTCTTTTGTCTTTTGGAGTGTTTACTAAAATCTCAACATTTTTATCATCATGACATTTCTGACAATTTGGGTTCTTTTCCCTTACTCATTTAACTTGTATTCCACTTGGCTTTTGTCCTGTGTTGAAAGATTATTACTTTCTGTTGTCTTCCTATTCCTTATTTGAAAAACTATCCTTCCATCCTCTAAGTAAAAGAGTTGAGGAGCAATAAGAATCAAATGGATTCAGTATGTTGCCTTAGCAGTGCAAACACTTATTTCGCAATTTATGTATCATATTCTTCTTATGCCATTTAGACACCTGACTTCTGGGTTTTATTTATCAGGTTTTGAGATTGTCTTATAGTGCTAAGATCTTGGCTTTTCTTTGTCTTTAGTTTGTTTTGTTACTATATTCATGTTATTCCATATAACGGATCATGCATATGTCGAGGATGGAATGCCTGTATTTTTTTTTCTTTTCAAGATGTTAAACAAATATCACATTCTAGCAGGGCAACGAGTCAGATGAGGTGTTGGTGAAAGCATCATTTCTTGCTGAATTACAGCGTCGAGTTCTTAAAGCTGAGGCTTCCCTTAGAGAGAAAGAAGAGGAGAATGACATTCTTAACCAGCGGCTCCAACAATATGAGAGCCGTTGGTCTGAATACGAGGTGAAAATGAAGTCCATGGAAGAAGTGTGGCAGAAACAGATGAGATCCCTGCAATCCAGCCTCTCAATAGCAAAGAAGAGCCTTGCCATTGATGATTCTGAAAGAAATTCAGATGCATCAGTCAATGCAAGCGATGAAAGGGACTGGGATGCAGGAAGTAACTACAGGAGTCAGGAAAGTAACGGTCATAATGCGAGACCAATGAGTGCAGGGTTGAGCGTAATAAGCAGGTTGGCTGAAGAATTTGAGCAAAGAAGTCAAGTATTTGGTGATGATGCCAAGTTCTTGGTGGAGGTAAAATCAGGTCAGGTAGAAGCAAGTTTGAATCCTGACCGTGAGCTCAGAAGGTTGAAGCAGATGTTTGAAGCTTGGAAGAAGGATTACGGGTCAAGGCTACGGGAAACAAAGGTGATTTTGAATAAACTTGGAAATGAAGAAGGTGCTCTTGATAGGGTAAAAAAGAAATGGTGGGGAAGGAGGAACAGTGCGAGGTTTACTTAATTAATTATTTTTGAGCAAGTGGTTAGAGTTTGCTGCTGTGTTTGGCTGTTAGCTTTTGGTGTTTGAATACGAAATTATATGGGGAAGAAAACTTGGTGAGTTTTGTTATACAAGCCATTGTTGAATGGCAAAGCTTAGTATTTTGAATGTAAGCTTTAATTCAAATGTATATCATTTTTTTTACACTCCATTGTGTTTTATTTAATTGAGAAATATATTATCTTATTTATCAAGGAAGCTTTATCAGCCCCATTCCACTTCTGTCATTTCATGCGTTGCTTGGTGCATAAAAATTCAGGCCGGTTTGGTGGCGTTGCACTTTTAAAACCAGAAAACAACATTTTAGAAAATCAGGATTTAATGGTTTTCAGAATTTTAGTTATACATGGAAATTTGAAAATATAAATAGAAATCAGAAGAGTGCAGCAATATCAAGTGCCTCTTTAGATTTATGAATTCTGATGCCAATACATTTGGAGAATTATAAAATACAGTAGTTTATTTAATCAATTTGTTCATTTCCACTGCAAATTCTGAAAAAAAATGACTTTATCTGAATTGTTCGTTATACTCTTGGCATCCAGTATGCACTTAAAAAACAAGATTCAAAGAAAAGATAAATGCAAGAGAACTCCAGCTGCTGTAGAAGTACAGATAATTAACTCTACATCAGAATATACTCTCACTTTGCTTGAATTCATCCCAAGCTGATACTTAAACCAAGTGTTTGCCCATCTAGAATACTTCTACGCCTGATCAGGACCGCTGGGAAGAGGTTCATAGCCATCGTGATGTGTACCAACCCTGTCGAAACGACTGCTCGTTTCGACAGGAATGCACTTCAAAATGACAGCAACTAGTAAGCTTGCAGCTCCTATGACTACACTTGCTAACCATAATTTCCAGCTTAGTGGCACTGTATCAGCAAATGTGCCTAAGAATTCAACTATCACAATTTGAAAAGCAACTGTAGAGAACATCACTCCCGAGAAAATCCAGCTACTGAATAATCTCTGGAAAACATTTATCTTCTCCATATCTCTGCTGTTTATTTCATTGAACACCTAAAATTTAACCAATGTTAGCAGTAAAAGGAGTAAGACACTCGTTTGCTTCAGGGTGAGACATACGGTAAAACCTTTATACAGTGATGTTATTGAGACCTTATAAATTTTATCACTATAAAAACTTTATAACTTAATTGAGATTTATTCATAAGTGATACAGGGTTTATTCCAACAAAAAATATTCTAACCGTCTATTTTTGTTATGACAAGCAAAAAGCAGTATCAACATGTAAAGATGGGGAGAAGTGTTACCTGACAGAACACAAAGGTATTGAAAATGAAAGTGTTGAGGATGTCAGTAGCATCAGGACCGGTGAGGTTGAGAAGCTGTTTACCATAAAATTGTAGAATCACAAGGACAATGATTTGATAAATGCTTTGTCCAATAATGTTCCTCCACATGATTTTGGTTATGAAATTTACATTCCTACCGATTGGAGGTCTTTTCATAAGTGCATCATGTGGTGGCTCAGTTGCTAATGCTAGAGCTCCAAGAGTGTCCATTATTAAGTTTACCCAAAGCAGTTGGACAGTAGCAAGTGGAGCATCGCCTGCCAATAAGGTTCCCATTTATTATACGAAAACTTAAATAGTGGGATTAAACATACATTAAAGATAAAGAGTTTTTTTTTTTGATAGGTGGAGTTGCTGGACCAGTTTAACGGTTGCCAGCTCTAGTCCCGGAGTATTTCAGGCCCGTTTAACGGTTTCCCAGATTAATCTCCAGTCGAGAGTAGGCCTAAAGAGGACCAAACTCTCTCCCAAGGAGGCGCTCTCACAAGTTGAACCCATGACCTTGCTGACTCAGCGGCACACGCTTTGCGTGAAATGACCAACTGAGCTGCACCTCTTTGGTAAGACTTTCTAATAAAGATAAAAAGGCTGGCAATTCTCTAAGTTTGTAAAGAAGAATAATTAGTTAAGTGGGGGTAATCATAATCACATGTTAAAATTAGTATACTAAATACTAATAATTTTTTTTGATATTTTATGAAGCATGTATATGTATATATATATATATAAACACCAAATAAATTACACTACCTGAGACACATGCTGATATAAAATTTATCATCAAGGCAACAACATTGACTGTTAATTGAAACTGTACAAACTTTTGGATGTTTATATAAACAGATCTACCCCATCTTGCCACATTCACTATAGTAGTAAAGTTATCATCCATTATGATAACATCAGCACTCTCTTTCGCAACCTGTATATGTCATAATTAGATAGAAGAATATATGTTTAGTTACTAAATGTCAAAAAAAAAAAAAATATAGACACAGAGACTTTGTTTTTAGAGATTGGCAATGCGTGCATCCTAAGTTGCACGGAAGCCTTTATTTCTATTTATCTTCCATTTTCATTCTAAAGGCCAAAAATATCTGTGTGCAAATCTCATAAAAATTGCATTTACTGTCTCATTTTGAAAGCAAAAATCGAATTATAGAATGAAACGGTGATTCCATGTCAGGATTTGACATGGAATGACAAACCAATATATAGCCACGTGTATAAAAATAACCACCGTATAATAACTACCTAAGTGAGTGGACAGAAAAGAGAATATCAAATCCACCTCCCCCTATATGGAATGGTCCCTCCTCCTACGTGATGTTATCATTTCATTGGCTTGTCATTCCATTGGCTTGTCATTCCATGTCATTGTGCTGACATGGAGTAGCTGCTTCAGGATATAATTTCTCAAAATCGAAAGGTGATCAAAAGATTGAAAGTGTAAATACCTCTGTTCCTGCTATACCCATGGCAAGCCCAATGTCTGCCTCAGCCAATGCAGGAGAATCATTAGTCCCATCACCAGTCACTGCAACCACTTCTTTAAAGACATTCCTCAATTGGGTTACTAATTTATGCTTGTCTAATGGTGAGGAGCGAGCCATAACCTGCAATTGTACTTATTAGACATAGTAAATAAGCAAATATAAACCACTTAAAACTGATTAGAAATTTGAAGTACAAAAAGATTTTAAGGCAGTAGAAAACCTGAATTTTCGGTATAATCTCTTCCATCTCCTGAGAGCTTTTATCACGAAAATCAGGCCCTTCAATAGCTAATCCATCATCTGTCAGAATTCCACATTCTCTGGCTATGGCTTTAGCAGTATTAATATTGTCACCAGTGACCATACGAACAGTAATACCAGCTTCTAAACAAGTCCTGACAGCCTCCTTTACTCCAGGTCTCACAGGATCCTTAATTCCAACAACAGCTATTAGAGTATAACCTTCTTCAGGAATATTAATTTCCTTGTTGGAAGTGTTTTCAATATCCCTGTAAGACAGGCATAGAGTTCTCAGAGCTTGACAAGCAAAATCATCTATAACATTGGCAATTTTGTTCCTTTGTTCTTCAGAAATTGCCATCACCTGACCATCTTTCCCTACAAACTTGTCACACATTTTCAGGATGATTTCTGAAGCACCTTTGCAGAATGCTCGAAGCCCTTGATTGCTCGGTAGAGAAACAAGCACAGACATTTTCTTCTTGTCTGAATTAAAGGGCTCAACCTTCAGAGTCTCAGTGCCCTTACAATGGATTTTAAAATCACCACCCAAATGTAAACCGAACTCTAATATTGCAGTCTCTGTTGGAGTTCCAAGAATATTAGTCTTTCCATCTTTTCCTTTCGTTACCTCTGAGGCTGTATTCTGAAATATAGAAGGTAAAAGAATTTCTTGAACAACTTTGTTAATGGAGGACATGAATTCTTGACTTTCATTGATTGATATCTTTTCCTCACATATCCATATTTTATTGACTACCATATGATTTGTAGTCAATGTTCCAGTTTTGTCAGTGCAAATAGAGCTTGCTGATCCCATTGTCTCACAAGCAGAAAGATGCCTCACTAATGCCCGATCATTCATCAATTTTTTCATGGCAAATGCAAGACTTAATGTCACTGCCAATGGAAGTCCTTCAGGAACTGCAACTACAATTATAGTCACTGCGATAGCAAAAAAATTTAGTACTTGCATTGCATTACTACCGGTCCATTTTGTCAACTCATGAAGCCGCGATTTTGCTAATAAAAACCTTCCGATCAGTACTAAAAATGTCACCACTGCAAAAGCTAAACCAATTTTCCCAATAATTGTTGCTACTCCATTGAGCTTGACTTGCAATGGTGTTTCTTCATCTCCGGTTTCGCTCAGAGTAACCATTAATCTACCCCATTCAGTCCTCATTCCAACTGCTGTCACCAGCATTTTACCTGATCCATTTTGCACTTTTGTTCCTGATAGAAGAAAAGGTCTATTCTGATTTACATCCACCGGTTCACTCTCACCAGACAAGCTTGATTCGTCGATCGACAAGCTGTGTCCTGATATAAGAACACCATCAGCAGGAACTAAATCTCCAATAGACAAATGAACAATATCTCCAACCACCAAGTCAAATATTGAAATTTTCTGCCTGCATCCTTCTCTAGTAACCTGAACAAGCACACTTTTCTTCTCCTTATCCAAGACCTTAAATTGTAAGGCTTGTTTATAATCACTAATTGCAGTGACTAATACTACTAGGATTATGCAAAGTATGATTCCTAATCCATCATATAATCCTTTCGGCCATCCTTCTGTGGCAATTCCAACTCCGACGGAAATCACAGCACAAACAATGAGGATGATTAGTGTAAGGTCATGTAATGCTTCCCAAACGAACATCCAAAAAGATTTAGATGGTTTTTCAGCATATTGATTAGAGCCATAAATGTTTTGCCTTATAGAAATATCACTTGAGATAATTCCATCTGTTAATGACACTGAGACTTCTCTAGCCAATCCTTCAACTCCTCCATGAGTTTTCAGGTTTTTGAAATCGTGGGTTCGAACAATGGAAGCTAGGTGATCTGGTTCAACCCCGAACCCGGCTTGCTTTACATTATCTGTGAGCCTGTAGTCATTTCGGTTGACAGCTGCATAATGATGGTGATATTTGATTAAGAATGGAAGATATAGAAGAAAAGAACCTTTTAATGAAATAGATTTCTGTGCAGCACTATAAAAATCTTACCATCAACGAAGTGCAATGCTGCCTTTTGCACGTAAAGGGCTACTCTAATATTTTCCTGCGCAACATGAGATCAAGTTAGTGAAAGAATAAGAACTGCTTGAATAAAGGATAAGAATTTTTGTGGCAAATGTAAAACAAAAATATGGCAAAAATGCAAAACACAGAGAGCAACAAAGGAGCAGCATTGTGGCAATGTTGAAGGTAACGTGCATGATCATCAATAATGAATGGGATGCAAATTAATGAAAGAGGGAAAGTTTCACGTTCATTGGGGAAAATGTTTAGGCTCCAATTAAGTTAAACTTTAAAGGTTGATGATGTAATGTGTATTCTAAGTACAAATATGTAATCATACAAGTTTCATCGGCAGAGCCAAGGGCCGCCTAAGACGCCAATGACTAACTGAGGGGTGGCCTAGACTAAGAGGCTACCCCTCAAGGTGAGAGGTACTTCATCCGGCTCAAGCCGTCTATCCCTCCACCTGGAAGTTATGTGTAAAGAAGTGAAGAAATGCAAAAAAGAGTTATAACAACATGTGCTTATGTTCATGTGTTTGTTTGAGTGCCATTTTGTTGCACTCCTTTGCCAATTAGACCTCACAAATATGATAACGAACTCATGTTAATTTGTTATTAAGATGAATCCAAATGTTTAATTTTTAGGCATCTTAACAAAACTTGAAAAAATTATATAAACTCAACATTGTTTGAGAATTAAATTTCTTCTATGGGTTTTCTAATGATGCAAAAATATGAATATATGCGTGGCATGAATTTAAACATATTATGAAATCATGTTCAAATAAAATTATTTTTTCGTCGAAGTATGAGTCAATCTAAATAGAAACTTTGATGATACAATTCATGGCCCTGGCCAAATTTTTTAATGGTAATATTAATGAATTAATTCACTTTTTCTTAGTCAAAAAAAAAAAAAAATTCATGAGAAGTAAAAAACCTCTCAAAAACCTCCCCAAGCCAACTGCAAAATTTTGTTAAAACTTAACAGTATAAAATTTCCTTTTCGGAAAGAAATATGAGAAGCAGAATTTCTAGATTTTTTTATTCTTTTTTTATTACTACTATTAATATTGTAAAATAATCAAATTTTTAAAAAGGAAAGTAGAAAGAAAATTAAAATCCCTCTAGCAATAACACGGAAAAAGAGTATACATAGAGGCGGAGCCAGAATTTTCGTTCGGGGGGGGGGGGGTGTGCAAAATTAAAAAAAAAATCATGTATCTTTCCTAAGGGTGAGCATTCGATTTGAACCAACCGTAATTTTACTCACTCCTCAAATCGAACAGGACCAAATAAGTAGAATTCGATTTAATTTTCAGATTTTAAAACAAAATTTCTGTTTAGTTTGGTTATTTCGGTTTAAAATTCCAAAATTAGCAACTAAACCTAATTAAATTTAAAATTTCAGTTCGATTTTTCAATTTGGTTCAGTTTTGCTTACCCTAATATTTCCTATATTTTATACAATTATACTCCATAACTATATAGATTTTAGATAAATATTATATATACATAGTTAGATAAACACAAAAACTAATAAAATTAGAGATATAAATAAAATAATTAACTTTTTCAAAAATATTTT
>CANYLF010250942.1:0-11447 GCA_948193215.1 Bocquillonia castaneifolia
GGTCAACGGTCAAAGGTCAACAAAGTTAATCTCCAAAGGGTTAACTCAAGGTTTGGACAAAACCCTAATCCTAAGGGTTGGCTACTTATCGATAATTCCAAATCCAATTGGGAAGTTAAAATCAGATTTCCTGAGCACATCAGCTTGTTCGAGTCATAACCTTTGGTACACAACTTTGATTGAGGCGATTCAAAATGCATTGGAAAGCGGAATTAAAAATCTACAATTCATATGTTTTATACTTTTTCATTGGAGGTCTCTAAAGGGGTCGAAATTAGGACACAATATTAGAGTTGTAATCTGCTAGTTTTAGTTTTCCAACTAGGATTAGGATTTCTATTATTATTTCCTTTTCTTTCAAGCCAAGTTTTTTTTGGCCGAATTTTCCTAGTTGTTTAGGATTAGAATTACTTTGTTTAAGCCCTATATAAAGAGCCATAAGGCTTGGACGAAATTCATAAGTTCAATAATAATATTTTTGAGTTTTGCTTTTACAAAAACCCTAGGCGTTGCCTAATATCTTTAAGGTGTTCCTTATTGATTTCTTGAATTAAACTACATGTTAGTTTATTCAAATTCTACCTTAAACAATTTATTAACTTGTTATTTTTAGGTTGTTTAAGCATTCATCTTTTTATAACTAGAGACCTTTGTAGTTATATTGCTAAGCTTGCTAGTTCCATCCAATTTAATTGCAAACATCAAGTTAGATCTTAGGTGAAACAAAATCAACATTATCGGTAAGCTTGCTATCTCCATATAGGTAGAGACCTTATCACGTTTGGTTTGTTAAACCATCTAATTAAGTGTTTGAATGTATCAATTTGTGTTTGGCCGAATCTACAAGCATCCAAAGGTGTTGGTTTCTTAGGGGAAACGAAATCAACATTATTGGTAAGCTTGCTACCTCCATAGAGGTAAAGACCGTATCAATTTGTGTTTGGCCGAATCTACAAGCATCCAAAGGTGTTGGTTTCACATCAATAAACTTGATTTTCATAGAGATAGAAGATTTGGTCTTTCATTTCTTCATGCTTTGTGTGGGTGATCTTCCTCGCGATGACCATCACGTGGATGATCAATCCTATTTTGTGTGCGATTTACAGGTCACTTTTCCAATCATTGAGTTTTCTTTTTAAACTCAACCTACACACTTGGAAATTTGATTAGATACTTAAGAGAGGTTGTTAAGCTTAAAATAGGTTAGATCAAGGACCCTTAGGCCAACAATCTCCCCCTTTTTAAGTTTGACAACCTAAAAAAAAATTTAAATGCAAAGTATTAAATCGAGTGTGCGAGTTGATGGAAATTGATCCCCCTCAACTTATGCATCATATAAAGAGGTTAATTTCAATCCAATTCTCCTTGCACGGAAATGGAATCCAGAAATTCTCCCCCTTTGTCAACTCAAAAATACAAAGTTAAGGTATAAAAATATAAATTTAAAAGCATAAAGGAGCAAAAACATAATCAAGGATAAAACTATTAAGCTCATAAATCATTAATTTCCATTAAGAAAGATATGCAATTACAAACATTCATAAAAATATGAAAAATGAGGATGAAATGCATGAATGACTAAGAGCTATAGATGGAGGAGGCTGGTTTGGCTTTGGGTGGTTTTTGGGCTTGCTTGATTTCTTGTACTGCCCTAGAAATTCTTAGAAGCTCCACATTGAGTTGAACTAATTGCTTGTCCACCCTTTTTTTGCCATTTTTCTTGATCAACCAACATCTTAGCCATTGTGTTAAGAGTGTTGAGCATTAGGTCAACCTTTTTGATTATGTCATCCTCATCTTCTTCTTCCTCTTTAGTTAGTTCACCCTCACCCTCACCTTCAACTACTTCTTTACTTTTCTCAGTAGCTTCTTTGATTTTCTTCTTCTTTTCCAATTTCTCATTGCCCTTGTCTTCATTTGCTACTGCCCCAAGATAGACATAACTGTCCCCTTCCTTAGCCATAATTTTTATCCTGTGGATGAATGAAGAGAGGTCTAGATAGCCTCTTGGCAATCTAAGTTCACCAAGGAGACGACCAGCTTGGGGTTTTTCAAGGTCAAACTTGAAGAAGTTGGCCATTTGGGAGATATATGACCCAGCTAAGATGGTTGATCCTTTACCACTTAGACTAAGAAGATAGTCAATGAAGAAGTAAGCTGTTTGGATAAGCTTATTGTGGATAGCACAATGCATAAACAGTAGATCTTTTTATGCTACCTTGTCATTCCCATCCCTTTTGTAGAAAATAGTATTGCAGATAATCTTGTGAAGGACATAGAGGCCAATGGTGTTAAGACATTTGGTAGGTGAAGAGGCTGGCTGTAGATACCTAATTTTTGGATGCAGGAATGTGGATGTGGCTCGGAGGCCTAATGATGATAGCATATGCTTTAATTAGCATGAGTCGGATGATGTTGGCTTCATGGTAATCACCAATTAGCTTTTGAAAATGTTTTGAAACTTGAAAAAACCATTTTGAGTCAAAACTAGCTTGTTTTAAACCTAATCGTGTAAAATTCAGACAGCTTTGGCCATAACTACTTGAATGAGTCTCAAAATGGTCTCAAACTTAAATCAACAATAGATTGGGCTATTCTGAACACTTTTGTCTCTAATATGATTTTTCTGATTTTGACGTTTCGGGCCTCAAACAGGCCCCGGAAGGGCCAAACACCCTCCAAAGGCTCCAAGCATCGCTTGGAGTGGCGTTGACCCCTCCAAATGCCACTTGGAGTGGCATGGGCGTCCCTAGGCTGCCAAAAATACAGGTTTTGTTCCATTTTCAAATCCAAATTGATCGGATAAGGATAAGCTTCGTTCCAGATCAGTTTTTAAGCTTGAGAAGAGATAGAGAGTGACAACAATCATCTATTTATCATTATCTATCATTGTCTTTGATTTATCTTTGATTTTAAGGGGATTTTCATCAAATTATCATTATCTAAAATGAGTTTTATCTCTTATCCATGGAAGGGTCTATCTACAGCAGCTGAGTTAAATGTGTTTAACTCTCCTAATGACCAGGAATAGGGTCAGATTCGAATAGATAATTCCCAAGAGTGGGTTACCTCCAATTTGAATTTAATAGGAGATAAGAATTCATGAGAAGAGGCTCATCTTCTCCAATTTTCTGCCTATAAAAGGCAATGGCTTCTCCTTGAGAAGGGGCGATGGCTTGAAATTCCTTTTTTTAATAGGAATTAATTCTGAACTTGGTTTCAAGCTAAAATCAATTCAAAAAAACAAAGGGTTTTTGGACTTAGAAAGCTTAGGTTTCCTTTGCATGGATTTTTTTGGGCATTCTTGAGAAGAGTACTGCCTGCTCCTCCATTTTCCTTGGTGATTAGCAACAACGAAGCATTTTTCTACATCATTTGATGCTCCCTGAGGGTACTCAAGCCAATTCTGAAGAATTACAGGTAAGTTTTTTATGTTTTATTCTCTATTTTGATCATCCATGGCCTGATATATTGTGTATAACATGTTTTGGTGATTTTTAATGATTATTTGCATGATTTATGGCATGATTTAAATGATTAAATGATATGAAATGATGTTAATATGTCCTGTATATGTATTTTATGCTACTAACATGCTTTTGTAGTGGTAATAAAATTATGGGTAAGTTTTGAATTGATCTCGTATTAATATGAATTTTTTATGAATATTTATGTGGTTTTAATGAATAAAATTGCATCTTTTGGGTGAAATCATGTGTTTAAATGTCAAATAATGCATGTTAATAAGTTCTGGAAGTGTTTTTGATGTTGCCAAGTTAAGAACATCCATTTTTGTTGATTGCATCATCATAGAATTGCATTATTCTGCATTTTTTAGTGTTTTTTTTGCTTTTTTTTTGTCAATTTAGGAGTGGAGTCGCGTCATGCCACTCCCACTGGCGTTGGATAGCCTGCAACGCCAGTCCCCACTGGCGTTGAGGACTCCCACTAGCATTGGGGTTTATTTTGGCTTAAAAGTAATTTTTTATGTGGATCTAAGCTATAAGGTAAGTTTTTGATCCTTCTTGGGTAATTGTAGTATGTTTTAATGTATGAAAAATGGTTTAAAATGCTCATTTGGTACTTAAAATAGGCTTAAATAAGCCATAAATCTAGGTTGTGTTGTTTGATACTAATATGTGTTTTAATCACCTTTTGCATGTAATTTGATTTCTTGTCAGATTTTGTAAATGTTGTAAAATGAATCTTGTTTGCTAATAATAGAAACTAACTTTTATAAATGTATAATGCATGTAAAATGTAGGATTTTCTTTATTTTATTGCTTTGATATAATTGCCATAGAAGAAATGAAGGTTAGAATAGTTCTAGAAGTGGCTAGTAAGAATCGCGCTCTAAGAATGCAGTAGTCCAATCACAAAATCTCTAAGGTCAAAGTGTCTTTGCATTCTTAGGCGAATCGAGACGCACACCATATAAGATGTTCCTGATGCCGGTTCAGGTGGCGACTCACCATTAGCTTCCTTATGCTAAACACGCGGTGCCGTAGTCGTCCATCAGGCTGGGACTACTAAGGAAGCCCCTCTTTGTCTACAGTATGGCGATTCCACTAGGAACAACAGACTATTGATTCATGTGATTATAGCCACTTCTCATTATTATTCCAAACTCTAATTTCCTTGCATCGCATGCTTGCATTAAAACACCCTACCTTGCGGGTACCATTGATCAAGCTGCCCCTGATTTTCAAAGCGCACTTCTTAGGTGGTGAAATCAATGACTACCACTCATGGTTGGAATTGTCCTATTATTGCTTACTATCATAGCTATGGTTAATGAGTGATAGTTAATGGGAAATTCTAAGATGAATGTCCTACACCATCGCTTGAACCTTTTTTGAAAGAGGGAGATGGTTAATGGGAGTTCACCTTCCATGGGAACCTTCTTTAGTTGAACCGACTGAAGCCATGTAGTGACCTTAGCAACTTCCACTAGGACTTACCAAATGATTGATGTATTATGTGATGCCATGAAGCCATTATATTGACCTGGTCTAATGTTATTGCCTTTAAATCAGACCTCTAATTGCTACCTATGGGGGTGACGAGTGTTAGTATAATTATGACTAACTAACACGGCCCTACAGCATGGGATCAATTAAGGGTTTGAGAAGAGTGACCTTTGACTACTACCTGTGTTTAAGGGACATTGGTGCGTCAATCTAATTGTACGTGATTGATGCTAAAATAACCCTAGAATATGGGAAACATCAAGGACTTGTCAAGACCAAAGGCATGGGATAGGGACATAACAATGACTTATTGTTTGGTTTGGATGTTGAGAGCTTTCTGCTATGTGAACGTGCATACTACGTCGGCAAACCCAATTCCTAGGAATCTTGACTTGCCAAATGAACATGTGTGTAGGAGTAATAAGGTTGGAAGGTCTATCACTTGGTAGTACATATGCTTGACTAACGTTTGCTATTTATGTTCCCTTGTCGTTTGCATTCATGCATACATCCATACATGCATCCCTTGCATACACATGTCAAAGCATACTAACCCCTTGTTTTACAGCGACATGAATCCTCCTAGACACACCTTAAATTAACAACAAATTTGTGTAGTAGTGAGGGATGAAGTGAAGTCCATGTTAAGGGAATTCCTGGGACAACCACCAATGGACCACATTGCAAGCCATCCTGAGAAGTTTAAGGAAATGGAGGTGGACCATATGCCATTCGACAGAGCCCCTAATCCTAAGAATGAGCACGACAAACCAATTGTTCAAGGGTAGAGGCTAGGTGTTAAATAACCATTATTAAGGATCTTTAAAGAAGTAGAATATCAAGATGTGATGGAAGCAAGGAAGCCATTAACCCAAAAGGAATGTCTTCAAAAGGATTCAACTAAGATTGTGAGTCTGGTTCCAAGTCCACGTAAGTTTTCTAAGCTTTACCAACCTCTTTTTACCATCTTTCGAAGGATGGAAAAGCGTGGTATACTTAAATCTGAACAAGCCAAGAATCCACCAAACACTTGCTCACCTCAATACAATCCAAATGCCTTTTGCCAATTCCACCAAGTGTAAGGACACTCAACTGACAATCGCATCAAGCTTAAATACATGATCCAAGACCTAATAGATGATGGACTTCAAGTTGAGGAAATCGAAGCCATGAAGCATGAGCCCCTGTCAAAAGCTTTCGAAGGACTAGAAGAACAAGATTCAGACTATGACTCATATGAGTGAACGGGCATCGTCACACCAAGCTTAAGTATCCATATGATCATTAAGTATCTAGGATTGTTTCATGTACCTAGCTTTGCATAATAATGTCTTTTTAGGTCAATGATAGAACATTTGTTTTGCTGTGTTTTGTCGATGTTTTTCTCAATAGAATGAATGCATTTCATTAATAATATTATGAGTTTATTTAACTTTAATCCATCTCATGACTGTTAATTTAATATTTGTACACAAGACATAGGAAATACGTTCTCCATTTGATATTACTACTGATAAAAACAAAAAAAAAAGAAAGAAAAAAGGGGTTTTCAAACTTGGTCTGATTTTTTAAAAGTAAGTATTAATAATTAGCTTTCAATTTCCCCTTTTAAGTGGATTTATTTTGATATGGATACCAAATTCTCAATATGGTTCCAAAACTTATGAGTGCTTGAGCCTTTATGAGCATTCAATACTTCATGCTACATTTTTCTTATTTAGAGTGTCTTGCCTGGGAAATGTTCATTAGAACTTGCCTTGGAAAACATTTGAAATCCACACGATTATTGGGAATATGAAAATGAAGAGGGAATTTTAGGATAAATTCTTAGCCTTAAAAGCCTACCCTGTTTACCTCTAAGAAGCCAAAGTTGAGCCATCAACCTCTTTTCTTTGAAATTACCATATTAGCCTGATTAAGCCTTTTCTAAAAATTTTCCTATCGTTGCTTCAACCCATTTACTCTAAGTTCTATAACTCCATTGCTAGGAAACGACTTGTGAAGTGATTGCATAACTGAGCATTCCGTGGAAAAACTCTTGTTAAGAAAGTTATGAGTGAAATTGCGAGATGCATAAGTTGCTTGCTCAAAAAAAAAATGAATGAATGAAGACAAAAGAAAATGATTAAAAAAAAGAAAAAATGAATGAAAAAGGTTCAATCATAATGCAAGTCAGAATTCAAATGCAAACAAGTTCCTAAATGATCATTAGACATTTCCTTAACACAATGCAATTCCGATAAAGGTTCAATCACATTGATCATAAAACAAGAATTTAAATCCTTTACGGAATCAAAATGTCTACTAGCTTGGGGCACATCGAACTCTTCCTTTTCGGAATCAAAATGCCTAATTGCAAAGTCATTTTCCCATTTTTCACATCAATTAAAGCACCAGCAATTGCTAAAAATAGATGACCCAAAATAATAGGAACATCAATGTTCTCACTAATATCCATGACCAAGAAATCAATACGAAAGTAAAATTTACCGACTTTAACCAAAAGATCCTCAATGAGTCCTTCTGGATACTTCACCGAATGATTAGCAAGCTACAATAACACCCTTGTTGGCTCCAAAGTCCTCAATTTCAAAAGTCCTAAACAAAGTCAAAGGCATCAAGTTAATGCTAGCACCCAAATCACACAAACAATTATCAATAGTGAAAGAACCAATATTGCATGAAATCATGAAACTCCCTAGGCGTTTCATTTTCATTGGCAACTTAGAAAGATTTTGGATGATGACACTGCATTCCTCATTCAAAGCTATAGTAGCTTTCTCTTCCAACTTCCTCTTCCTACTAATAATTTCATTCAAGTACTTGGCATATGAAGGAATTTGAGCAATGGCTTCGATGAATGGAATGTTGATTTGAGTCTTCTTGAACATCTCTAGAAATTTGTTGTAGTTTTCCTCATCATTCCTCTTTTTTAGTCTTTGTGGAAAAGGAACTGGCGACACAATTGGATTGACAATTGCTTCCTCTCTAATGAGTTGTTCTACTAGATCACCTTGCTCCTTTCTTTGTTCACTTGATTTCTCCTTGTTCTCACCATCCTTGTCTTCCTTTATCATTAATGACTCTTCCATTACCTTTCCACTCCTCAAGTGAATAGCCATTGCTGTCTCCCTTAGATTAACCACCGTGTTACTAGGCAAAGTTCCTTGAGTTCTTTCTTGCAATTACTTTACTAGCTACTCAACTTGTCATTATAAGTTTTGAATAGTGACACCTTATTGCTTCAAAGTGGCATCTTGATTTGCCATGTATTTCATCACCAATTCTTCAAAGGATGACTTGGCTTGTTGTTGAGGTGGTTGTTGCACTTATTGTTGAGGAGGTACTCGTTGGTATGTAGGTTGATATGGTTGTCTTTGTAGGAATCCAAGAGCTCCTTATCTAGGTTGACTAGGTTGATTTGGATCCTTCCAAGAAAAATTTGGATGATTACGCCAACCCGGATTGTAAGTGTTGGAATATATATCATTCTGGGGTTGATGATAGTCATATCCTCCCATAAAATTTACTTCCTCTGAGTTGCGATTCCTATCATTAGTGCAATTTGAAGATGGATGCCCTAATTGACCACAAAAATAACAGGCTTCATTAGTGGATGAATTGGGGTGACTTGGCTCTCTTGCTAACAACATCTTCACATGCTTAGTAAGATTAGCAACATGATTAATAATTTCAGAAGATGATTGATCACCTTATCGGTTCCTCCTATTTATGCCTGCCTTCATTTGAGAGTTAGTAGCAAGCATTTAAAAAATTTCCCACATTTTCTCAAAAGTTTTTTCCCCCACACCAATTCCAACATGAGTGTCCACCAAATTCTGTCCATTATCATATAATCCATCATAGAAAAATGTCACCAAGAGATTTATAGGATATTGATGGTGTGGGAATTGAGTAAGGTAACTCTTGAATCTCTCCCAAACTTCATGGAAGGTTTCAATGTCATTTTGAATAAAAGTGCTAATCTTGGTTCTGAGCTCTATAGTCTTCCCTTGGGAGAAATATTTGCTGATGAATTTAGGTTTAGATGTCTTCCCAAGTCCACAATGAACCTTCAAGTAAGGTCATGAATCAAGTCTTAGCTCTATCCTTCAATACAAGAGTAAAATAACTCATTGAATGGAAATGTTAAGATGACACTACAAAACTCCCTCATAAAAGACAAGGGGTCTTCAGAAGGTAAACCATAAAAGTTTGGAATCATGTTGAATTGAAGAGTTTTCAAGTCATAATTCCTTACAGTAGAACTCAAGACAATGCACGAAGGGGATCCACTGATAATAGGGTGTTAAAAATCCTAAAGGTAAGCCCTATTACCACCATTGCCTTATGAAGGGGGTTGTGGGTAGTGTTATGGTGGGAAGTATCCTTGTTGTCGCCCTAATTGTGGTGGATATTGCTAAACACCATCAATAGGATGTAGGGGCTCAATCACTCCGCCTCTTAGTTGATATAGGGGATCAATCACTCCGCCTCTTAGTGGATGTAGGGGGTCAATCACTCCGCCTCTTGGTAGATTAATAACTCCATTTCCACCATCGTGTACCATGTCATGGCCATTGTTTCTTCCATTGTTTGTGTTGTCATCATTTCCAGCACCATTGCCATCTTCAATGACATCTTCAATTGCTCCTTCAAAGGGAACAAAATTCATTGGTAATCCATAAGGCAGATCACCGGGTCTTGTTCCACCGGATGCCATATTGCTAGGTAGCCTACATTGACGAGCAATAGAATGATTTGCGTGACACGCTCATTCTATTTCCAGATTCAAATCTTCTAACTTAGAGGAATCACTATTCTTGGATTGTCTCCGAGTTAGCATACACTACCTACAAGTACCAAATTTAAATCCACGAATCAACAAGAATGAATTCACAACTAAATCAACACTTAATAAGAAGTTCACAATCACAATACACAGAAATAACTAAAAGAAAAACAAGTACAAATCACTACAACAAAATAACAAGAAATAAACACAATACGCAAGCACAAACACTGATAAAACAACTAACAATTATCAAACTTAAAACACAAACAATAAACTTAATCAAGAACGCAAATAACAAATAACTAAAAATGTATATACAATTGCATAATCGAAAAACAATTTAAATACGTTGTCCCCAGCAATGGCGCCAAAAACTTGACAGCGATCAACAAGTATATGGATAGTTGTAGTAATAACTCGGAGTACGAGGTCAATCCACAGGGATAATCGTATAAAAATCTATTTTTTGATTAGAAAGACAATGTGCGGAAAATTAAAATGAATACCTTCATATTGATTTTGAATTCTTTCAATAACTCAAATTAACTTAATTCAATTAAAACAAGAAATGAATTGCAATTAATAGAATTTACTATGATAGAAAAATTCAATAGACGAGCACAAGAGTTCGGGATTTCGCCTAGAGGGGTAACTTAATTATCAATCACAATTCATTTAAGTATGATTTTATGAAAATATTTTAATCCATTCTTGAAGTAGAAAAACGTATTCAATTGAACCGGCTATGCTACTCTTTCGATGCACACCAATTAAAAACAATTGAATCCATTAATCAAACCCTTAATTCAAGTTTAGGTTAATTGCCGTTTCCGTATTATAATGTCCAAACAAGTTCAATTTCCAAATCCGGTTTATTTCAATCCATCCATTGAACAATAAACATAATAAACATACATTCAAGGTGGCCAATCAAGAAATATGCTAATAAGCTCTTAGAAAACAATTTAAATGAATAAAACAAGAAAAACTATAATTATATAGCTAATCAAACATTGATAATTAAATTATCCCCTACTAGAATACATCCTTCCCTCTAGTAGGAGAATTAGTTCCAACTCATAATTAAAATTAATAAACAAATAATAAAAATAAGGAAATAAAACATAATATAATTAAAATGAAATGAGAATCAAGGAAGAATCAACTTATTGTGAGTAGTTGAAAACAAGCCTTAATCCTTTAAAATAATGTAGAATCCTCCTTAAATCCTTAGAACAACAAAGAAATTGAGAGAAAAATTGTCACGGCCTAGTTTTTATTATTAGGGAATAACCATTAATCATATCATGTCATGTGCATCATAATCGTGTGTACTGCATTGTATAATATTGATTGGTAGAGTAATTTTTGAGAGCATCAAGGTTTATGGAAGTTTGAGTTAGTAAGGACCTAGTTGTAAGAAAAGTTAGAGGAGTTATTTGTAAAAGAAGTATGAGAGTTGGATTATATGGGTAGTAGAGTTAATTTGGGGAGTGGTGCAGGTAAGATTGCTTCTAGATGGGGACAAGTGTCCAAGGGATGAGAAAGGGAGACAAGTGGCATAAGAGGGAGAGGAAGAGTGGCATTTAATTAATTAAATAATAATAAGTAATAATAATAATAATAATATATTAAGTTAGTGGACAATCTCTACAAAGAATCCTACACCTCTTCTCATCTTC
>CANYLF010251772.1:0-13736 GCA_948193215.1 Bocquillonia castaneifolia
GTGATCTAAAACTTAGTGAGATGTGAGCAGTTGGATAATCACCACAAACAGCAATAATACATTATCATATTAACCGATCGGATAAAACTCAAAAGATAGAGATAAATATTTGTGCTATTAGGTTAGGCTCTCAGGCAGAGTAAACAGAAATACTGAGCTTTTGGCAAATGAACTATCCTTGACCACAACGCTCTCAATTCCATCCCCTTCTATAAGCTAAACTCTGTATCATTTCAGCAGGGTTAACTTGCAGTTCACATTTTTTGAAGGAGCATATCTATAAAGCTTGTGGCATGTTATAATTAAATCATACCTTATTCCCAAGTAATTGTGACAGCCGATTTATTCTGTCTTTAATTTCAGATTCTGTTAGTTTGCCAACTTCTGGAGAAGAACTTGTCTTGTTTAGTTTTACATCCTTCGGCTTGAAAGCAAAAGCAGCCCTAACAACAAATGTTTAGCAATTAATTACAGTGACTGCATTTTAATAAATATTAAAATGTATGAAGAGAATTAACTTGAAGGTGTATAGTAATGCTTATAGGCCATACCCATCAACATTGCGCTCAACTGTTGTATTTGATGAATTTCCAACAAATGTAGTTCTATTCCTCCTATAGCCAGAATGCAGCGCCAACCAAAAAAAAAATTATAAAGACAAACTTACAAATGCAGGTTGAAAACACCAACTACGTAAATAGATAATAAAACAAAAAAATTCTAATACACATTCTTTAACCATATTAATGGTGAAAAAGATTCCAGAACTAACACTTTTTGAAATCTTGTTAGTTCAATCAAGGCAGAAAATCATATGTGAAAATGGAAGTTGTGCCACTCGTGTAAATATCAATAAATTCAGCAGCTGACAATATAGCACAAATTAATGACTAACCTACAATAAGACAAGATAGGAGGTTCACCTTATCTCTTCATCTTCTATATTTACAACTTCTACAGGTGCTGTTTTGGAGAACAATAAACTATGGTGACTGACCCCTGCAATACCTAGAGTCTCCAGGAACTTTACATGGGTTTCAAGATACTCATTCCTGTAGAAAAAAATAAAACAACTACGTCAATACGAAACAAAATTCATAAATCCATTACTAAAAATCCAAGCATAAATGTGAATCAAAAAAAAAAAAAACAGTATCAAAAAAAGTATAGAATATATATGATAATGAGAAAAAAAGGTACATCTTATGCTGGCAGTCATGCTCCTCATGTAGTTGTTGTTGTGTAAGGGAAATATCAAATCCTTGCTTTGGAAGGCTAAATAGTTCCCGAAGGTCCTGATAGAATCACTTAATTTAGTAAAGACCAGAGTTGAGAGTAACACAGGACCAAAGAAAATGTTATGTAAATTTTACCTGCTGGCTAAAGTACCGAATTTGTTCCTTGTGTTCGGTTGCAGTTTTAAACAATCCTCCTTTGAATATCTAAACCAAAACGAGACCAAATGACATTGTTATACTAATCTCATATTTATTCAATCAAAAATTATACAAGAAAAGCGGATTTAAAATATTCAGAACACAGAAGACAGAAAATATATAAGGAACCAACTCTTAATCAAAAGAATAAAAACAATTTAAAGCTAACAACTACCACTGGTAGTGTATGCTGCTCAGCCCCTAGATTTCAACCAAATATTGCAATTAGAATATACATTTGCACAACAAAAAATCTTCAGAGCCTTGAGGCTCTAATATCTCAAACTCAATAAAATTAGAGCTTTGTTCAAGAAACATAGCATTTCAACCACCATGTGTAAGTAGACTAAACTCAACAGCTCACGATGCAAATTTGCATGTTTTGTTATAATACACACTCACAATAAGAAAACCAGGGATTAAACGCTTCACCTGCTTCCTGTATATTTTTTCTTCAACTGTTCCACACGTCATTAATCTATACACAATAACGTCTTTCCTTTGGCCAATTCGATATGCACGATCAACACTTTGGCTATCCGTGCTGTAAACAAAAATAAGTCGGTTGATTTACAGATTACTAGGATTAACTCTCCTGCAAAACATAATATCAAAAGCATAAAAGAATCCATAAACCACATATTTTGTGCATTAATCTGGACCAACAGCTGAAAGAGATTCATATTAACATTGAATGGAGGTTAAAATACTTTTTTTTTCTTTTATTTCTGTGGACTTCTGAAGTTTCATAAAAGGGATGGAAACATGCATGGTACAATATCAAACCCTCGATTTGATCAAGTAACATAATCCCCTTATAAAAGCCAATCTTTGTTTATACAAAGATTACAGTATCTACTCAAATGTAAACTAAAAGTACCCTAACTAAAGAAACACATAAACCAGAGAGCAATCTATCTAGAAATATATATAAACTAGAAAACATTCCAACTAAAAATTCCATAAGCCAGAAAGTTTCCTGGCCTAGATTGAGAGAAGAATTAGAAGCGAATTTGCCAATCCATTTGTGTACTCCCACAAAACTTTTCAGATTTTTCAATAAAAAAACATTAGCCAACTTTGAAGATTACTCAATCATGGTGATCAGAAAAGCAAAGAAAAAAATAGTAAATGAAAGAGAAATTAGGAATCCACATTGGCAACAAAATAGTAATTTTTGACCAATCCACTACCCATGTGGGTAGGGAGTGAGTGAAGGCTTCAAGTTCGAGATCCACCATTGCCAAATTATCAAAAAGAAATTGTAAATTTTGCCTGAAAATTTTGTAGGTCAAAAATGCTCCAAAAAACTGAATCATTTGAGAAAGGCAATCCAAAGCCATTACAAATTTGCCAAAACTACTTCAAAAGGCAGCATCAGTTGATTTCAAGGAAAAAAACATCTGCATTTTCCAATGTTTGGGCTACTTAAGCAATGGTCAGAAAAGCAAATGAGTTCCACTGCAGATTTTAGTGAACTCATAGAAGAGAAGAAACGTGCAAGAAAGCAGCATAAGCACATGTTTGCCCAAAGAAACAGATGGTTATATTCCACTAACATTTACCAAGTCTAAAATCTAAATTAACAAAAACAAGCAGCACCTAGGATTCCATGCAGGGTCAACCACAATGACCCGATCTGCTTTTGTGAGTGTGAGGCCAAGACCACCAACTTGAGAAGTCAAGAGGAATATAGGAGCACCAACACCTTCTTGAAAATCCTAAATACAAAAAAAAAAAATATATATATATATAAATATATATTTCAGAGTAAAGTTCCATGAAATAAAAGTATACTCTATGCATTGTCACTTTCAAGACACTTAACATTAACAATCTTTATTCTGTCACTGGCTTTAGTGGTGCCATCAATGCGTAAGAACTCATAACCATTGGATGCTAGTGTGTCCTGCCAACACCAAAGACAATCTGTGAACCACCTTCAAAAGTCTAAAAAATTCCAGCACATGTAAAAAAACCACAAATAGCTTAGACTTCCAACATGAATTATAGACAAAAATGAAAAGCACTGAATTTTTACAAAGATACACCAAGTTATTTACCACCTCTTGGACCATCGATATCTATATCATATAGAAGAAAAAAGAAAAAAGTGGAATTTGCTCCCTCAAAGGATAGCTAAGAATCATATTAGTACATTAGAATAGATGCATTAGGTGAATAATCAATGTGAGCAAGCCTAGTATATCTAAAATTCAAAAGTACATATCACCAATGATGTCCAATTGGCTTTGAATGGATGCAGCAGACATGGAGAAAAGTATAATGCTAATTCCTAAGGCAAAAAAAGAACCAAAAGTATGATTTTAAAATCCAATCTGAAATGATTAGTTATGAGTATGTTTGGTTTAAATGAGTTATGTAAGTTTTTATAAAATTCATTTCTAAATCCATAATCTATGTTTAGCATAAATGAAAACTCATTTGAGTTCTATCTCATTAATTCTTGGAATTGAATATATATAACTAAACCAAATCCTATCAAATCTTATAAAATTTCCAAATGCATTCTAATTTCTAAAGTTGCAACACTTCTTTATCATGAAAAAACTCATTTTTACTCTCTCTACTCTCTTTCATCTTCCTCGGTTCCTCCTTTCTCTTAGCCCTTTCTCTCCCTAGTATCCATTTGCTTTATTTTTTATATTGATTAAATTTGAAAAATAAAACACATATAAGGGCATTATTGTGGACGTTTCTCTAATAAGAGCTAGAAAGGTTCCACAAGAAAGAAATAGTTTGGTCTTTGGGTGAAATAATATTTTGACCTCTACACTTAAACATAAAATCAATTTCACTTCAAATGAATTCCACATTATTTTAAAATTATATCAAACATGGAAATTTGTTTGAAAATAAATTTGATAAGAAATCATTTCGAAATGAAAATGAATTATGAGTTAGAATTGAAAAACACTACGCATGTTAGAACCTATATTCCACTAAAGGAGAAAGAGCAGGTGAACTAGAATAGTCGGCTGCCAAAAGGCACATTGCAGCATGAATACACAGAAGATGTAAAAAGTGGACCTTCAATGAAGCAAGCACTACAAGGCACTAAGAGATCCTCCAACAACTACTGCATTTGCAGCTATTCTTATGGCAATAAAATTGTCATTATCAAATCTGCAATTCAATGGTTAAGCCTGCTAAGCATTTTCTTTAATTCTATGGAGTCCAAAACCTGTTATATAGTTTCAAATAACTCATCAGTAAATTCTTCAAGTACATACTAAAGTAAGTTGACTTCCAGTTGACCATATAATAGATAATAAACTATAATCGAAAGGCATTTAATTTAAATCAGAGTCTATGAAACAAGAAATAGATTAAAGTAAATAAATTAATCAAGCAAGGTTCAAATATGGAATATCAAAGGCATTGACCAGATCTGTATTTAAAAAAAAAAATCAAAGCTGGACATCTACGCATAATAATTAAGATGGTCCAAATAGATGTAAAGAACTAGTTCTGACAGGTAAAAACCGATCAGAAAAAACTAACATGTTCTTACATGAATTTGAGCCTAATTAACTTAACGAAAAAAAAAAAACAAGAAATAGTACAGCATATAACTTCACATACAGAGGAGTGCTGTCTGTTAATCAAGCTATTAATGCTGACTTCATTTTGCAAGCTTGTTCAATTTCATTCTAAAAGCAAATGCCATAAAATGTTTAACACATATGGATAAGATAGAAAAAAAATAGAATCAAAAATGCATTGTTTGGGAAAAGGAAAATGCATTGTCTGACAAAAAAAATTGTACAGCACCAGCTCCAAGAAAATGTTGATTCCTATGCAAGTCCAAATATTTATACGAAAAGAGTTCAACAATAATTTTTTTAAAAAAACCACACACACACACGGCTCTGAAGAAATATTTTTCAATTGTTAGTCCCACAACTATGTACTTGTAGTTATAGAAGTTTTTTAGAGTGGAGTAGTTATAGAAGTTTGTTTGCAATGAGCATCACATCTTACATAGCCAATCCAGAACTGTGTGTTGCCACTTCCAGCAGAGAGGTCCAATTTGTGTGAATATTACACAGAACATGTGGCCTTGAAGTCTACCAACAATTCAAAAATGATCCCACAAAAGCAAATGTGAAGCGGTAAACATGTCTCGCATATTGAAAGTACCCTAAACTTTTAAAAGTCATAACCTATTGTCCAAATAACATCATAAGCACATTACAGGAAGGAAAAAAAAAACTTCCAATTCCAGCAATACAGGATGTAAGAAATCACCAAGGCCTGAAGAAACTTTGAATGATTAATTTGAGATTGACTACCATAATCTTAGTTTTTTTCAGTTGAATTGAAAAGTGTTAACATGGTAACGATATTTGGACACAAGAATACTTATAGCTTACGTACTCCAAGAATATTTGTCGCATTTATGAAAAGCCTAAAAAGGGTTCCCAAAAGTTATATCGCAAAGAAGGTAAGCATGTTGGAAATCATGGTCTTAAACGAACCTGAATAAGATTAAGCATTTTCCGAGTTTGAGAGAAGATGAGAACATTATGGCCCTTTGGAATTAAGTTACCCTGTTAAAAAAATGCATTAATCATGAGATGAGCAATTTAAACTCAAAACCTGGGCACTGTAAATAATCTTGAAGCATGTCTAACCAATAGTGACAGTATAAATGATATCTTGCATGAGATGTTATCATGCTTCTCTTGAAAGTCTGATCTTTCAGTTACATCAGCGACATGCAAAGCCAATTTCTCTGCCACACCAGCATCTTCTGGATTTAGAATTGAATCCATTCCTTCCAGGACATCCTCAGCAGCTCTTTTTGTCAAGAGAAGTGGGTGATCACATATTTTCTTCAAAATCTGCTCCAACACAATTGGTTTTTGATCACATAAAAACAGTCTAAGCATTAAAATCAAAGTTGTAATGCAATGCACTGCATGATAAAGTCAACTCAAGACAAATCTTCTAAAGACTGCCAATCTAATTAAAACAATTATTGAAAATATTTTTAACAAATAGAAAAGGTAACAGAGGAAGGAAGTCAAGATCAAAGCTACTAAGGATATGATGACGACATGACTCTCAATATAGATTGCTTGAAAATGTAATATTCTTTATTTTTCTCAAAATATAGTCTAGCGACTACAACTAAGATGCAAACCCTTGCTTGATAAACAGTCAATTAGCACCAATTTTAATTATGACCTAGGTCTATTTCTTATGACTCCCCCAATTGGATGAAAAAAATGCACATGTTATAGGTTTCTAATCACATTAATCTATAGACAACTTTAAACAGTAAAAAAAATATTAAAGAAAAAGGGTCCTAAAAAAACCAAATACTAGTAAAACAATTGGCTCAAACTGTCCAAACCACAATTCATTGAATTTAGAATACTTCCCTCAATTGTGTCTATGTTGTTATCCCCTATTAATTTAAAAAAATTCAACGTTACAATTTCAAACACTCTTAATATGTAATTTGTCATCCCATGCTCATATCATTGAACATAAATTTACCTTTTTAAATGGAACTGTTCAAAGAACATTTGGCCCTTAAAAGTAAAATCCACAACTTATCACCATTGCCAATTGCTTTTAAGAGTAAGACTCAAAAATATGTCGAAACAAATGAGGTTTTCAGTCATAATATGTATTCACACATATGAATGACTAAATGGGAAACAAATGTTAAACTAAGTCTGAGTAGTAAAGTACCGTCAATGCAGCAAGTGGTGAACCATCAAAAGCTGATAGAACAAGTTCACTCTGCAAAAATGCTTCATATAGTTGACGCTGCACCAAATAATAGAAGCCATTACACAAAATATTGTAAATACAATGAAGAACGAACTGCAAGTAGACCATGCAATCAAACCACACCTGACATCTAGTAAGTCTAAGCCACACAATCATCTCATTCTTTTTGGAAAGTGTCACAGAGGAAGAGTCATTGTCCTTGAACACTTCAGTCTTCAAACGACGTAAAAAATATGGTTGAATGCGCATTCTTAGCTCCTACGTAATAAATGTCAAAAAGCTACAAATAAGTTGTTGCAGCAATTACGAAAATGACTTGATCATTACTGACAAAACAAATAAACAAGCCCACAATCTCAATAGTAAGGTACAAAGCAAACAGGACAAGTACAGGTTTTTCTTACAACAAATGTGTCCAAGACATAAGTTATTTGTGCAAAGATAAAATGAACTCATAAATCTATAGTTCCATAACAAATGAACCTTAGCTAAAAAACACAATAGAATGAGATCTTAGCGGAGCATCAGCATTACACAAAAGATCTTAGATATGTGTGTGTGTGTGTGCGCATGTGCGTGTGGGTGTGTGCACAAACATACAAGATTTCTATTCTCAAAAAATATAACTTCAAATTAGAGGTTGGGAAAAAAAAGAAAATTTTCTCATAAACAAAAAGGATGAACTTTTGGTACTAACTACATTTTCTGATGCTGCATAAGCACACATTTATACTTGCAAGGGTGAGAGATACTATCAAACTACAAATCATTGATTCCTTCATAAAATATGTTTTTCCTTCACATTAGCTCCAATGTAATTCATAGTTAATTTAAATCATTCATTGAAATAATGAGAATCAAAAAAAATGCAAATATAATGATTACTGGCTTCGTCAGCAAACAAAAAGAATGTCAATCAACATAAATATTGTTTATTTTGATGTTGATTTGCTTCAACTAAAAACTTTTAAAATTTAAAGAAAGCATGAATCAATTTTTAAAAATGGCTTTCAAGAATGGGCATCAATGCCCTTTACAAGATCAAGAAAATGAAATGAAATAAGAACTTGAAAATTGTCATTTAAGTCACCACAAGTCTACATGCACCAATATTTCATTAATAGAGCATTTCATAAGTAAATTAAAGCAAAGAATGCCTATGCATATATCAGTAATAGTAACTAAGCTACAACTTAATTAGGTTGAAATGCATAAGTAATAGTCCTATTATAGGACAGTTTGTTCAAGATACCTATTATGAGATATCTAATTACAATTTACATCCAAAATACTTGCAAGATTTCAATTACAACAACCTTCTTTCAATTTCTAGTAACAATATCTCTTTAGATATATATCTTTACAAAACTTTATGTTGAATGTCCAAACAAGCAATGTAAATCTTTGAGAAATAAAACTAAATAATTTATAGATAAGAAGATTCCTTCTCAACTTTCACCTTTTAAATTACAAGTTACAACACAAACAGATATTTAAAACAATTTGATTCTAATATCAAGATCTCATGAAAACATGTCAAGAAATTATACAAGCTCCCAAACCAGAGAGCATAAATTAACAATCTAGTACACATAAATGCATCACCTTTGCAACTGTTGAGCCAATATGCTTCTCCCTAGCAGAAGCATTTTTGTCATTACCTCGAAGAATTGCTTGCTCATAGTTTTCCTTAAACCTAAGCAATTATTAAGCTTGATGTTATAGGAAGCAGGAAAATTTTTCAAACCAATCGAAACATGAAGAAAAGCAATACCATTTGTAGTCACCAAGCAAACTGGGGCAAGAAAAGTTGAACAAAGTCCACAATTCCTGTTTTGCAAGTGACATCTTACATTTAGAATTTGCTTATTATGGGAAGAAATTAAATAATAAATTTTAGTCAAATATAAACCCTAAAAATGAAACCTTCAAATTGTTTTGAATGGGGGTGCCAGTAATGATAATACGATGAGCAGTTGGTATCTCAAGCAAACTTTTTGCCCTTTGTGTGCTAGAATTTTTTATAAGATGCCCCTGCATAAACACAGCATAATCGAAGGAATTAAATGCTGAAATAACAAAACAAAATGAAACCATAAAATGTAAGGAGTTCAAGTGCAAATAACTTTATTTGGAATTGGAAAGAGAGAAAAATTGTCACACTAACATATCGTACAATAAATTTTCTTACAAGCATCTCTAAAGAATGAAAGTCTGAAGATGACGGTGAATGGTTTTCTAAATATTCAATTTCCCTTCATTATTCTTTAATTGCAAGCTTACAAATTTTTCAATTTAATCATTGATTGATATATGTGAATTTGGCATTAACAGCTGTCAAAAAGAGTTCAAACATCTTGCAAGCAAGTATAGTACAGGGTTTCATTTAAAAAAAGAAAAAGAAACATTGAAGCCTGAATAAAAAAATACAATATTTTCTTAGACTATAATCATGTCTTATAATTTGAGGAGACAAGAAAAAGGTATTGCACAACATTGCCTAATGTCACAATACGTACCTCATCAAGAATCATGTAATCCCATGTGCAACCATCATCACTTTCCTCATCAAAAAAGTAGCCATCTCCCCTTAATGATTTTGAATTGTTCCGTACTATGTCATAAGTGGTAAGGAGTACGCCTTTGTCCTGCGACGTGAAATAATGGATGAAGTGACATAAATTTAACTGAATGTATACAATCCACAATCAAGAAGAAGGGCAGTCAAACAGGTATACACTTCTCTAAAGCAACATATGGACACAAAAACTTCATGGATAAGAACTTCCAGAAAACTACACATCAATTGAACTTAAAAATAGAACAATTGTAACACTAAATTACAGTTTAGCTAAGGCCCTATTTCATCTTAAACTTCTGCCTGATACAGTGTCCTTGAAGTCTCCATTTCAGTGTAAAGTTAAAAATAAACATTTGTTTCTTGCTTCCAATTTATTTGCATTTATTGTATTTAAACAAATACACAGACAGTATATCAGGAGCTATAATTATAATAGTATCGACAAAAAAAGCATCCAGTGAAACCTGAAGTATATATTTCAGCTCATATTCTCGAGCTTTCAAGGACGTCCCAAAGTATCTGCAATGAAAGCACATAAGCAATAAAAATGTATAACCAGACATTTTGTTCAACAAATACGAGCTCAAGTCTAAAAGCCATACTCCCTAGTTTCCCTAGAAAGCCCCACAATGGTTAATTCTTTGATCCAATGAGAAAGTAGTGTTTTAGGGGCCACAACCAGTGCTCTTTTGATCAACCTTGAATGGAACAGTCCTGCTAGGAAACCACAAATCTGCAAGGATAAAAAATTAAAAATCAGACGATTATACTATATATATAACTGCAATAGCATATCAATAATTGCTTCATTTTCTTACCTGCATTGTCTTCCCCAGACCCATATCATCTCCTAAGATCCCTCCCTTACCCAAACAGTGCAAGGACCACAACCACTTTAACCCATCACGCTGATGTGGATACAACATTTTTGCAATTTTGCTTGGAAGTTCAAAGGTAGATCTTGGACCGGCCAAAGTGATGGAACCCTCATCCTCCAATACTGAATAATCTGTATCATCATCTAACAATTCAATTGGACTAGAGGGATTAGATGGCTCCTGGAAGTTATCACAATGTTTCCCAGCTCCTTCAATCACCTTTTTTTGACTTAAAACCAAGCAATCATCCTCAGCATCCTCCTCTTCTTCCCTGAGAATAGACATAGCAGACCGTCCTGCATATGGTAATCTCTCATACACCCTATTGGACTCATTGTCCTTCATTCTCTGAGCACCTTTATTAGTTTTCTCCTCCCTGGTCCTATGGCTTTCACCCTCAGACTCACTTCTGTGATTAGTTTCATCTTCTTCTTTGCTAATAGATAGAAAAGAACTCCTTGCATCTACAAATTTGTCATCCATTTTTCCACATTCATTAACCATTTGTCCTTCTTCACAGTTCTTGCTGGTCCCATGCAACTTATCAACAAAACAATCACCTTTGGACTTGCTCAATAAATGACCCTCATCAGAATTATCAACAACGCTTTCAATCCCGCCATCAGCACTCTTACTCAAATCAGATGAAGAATGAGACGGATCAGTTGCCCCTGAAAATGAAGAAGACCCGGCACTTGCATATTCAAGAAAATCATCCTTTTGCAATTCCAAACGAGCATCAAACACCTTGTCAGAACTTTTCTTTTTCTCAATAGACAAAAGATCAAGCCTGGAGCTCAAATCACTAAGAATGCCCATAATTTCATTGGCACCTTGATTAGCATTACGAGCATAAGAAGGAGCTATAGATTTAGAAGGCAGAGGTGAATCAAAATCAGTAATATCATCAAAAGTATATTCATTATGAACAGCGGCTGTAGCCCTAGCATTTTCCTTTTCTCCATATGACACTTTGCAAAGACGACGTCTCCCTTGTATCTTCACTTTTATAGGCTTCTTCTCTAGAAAAATCCATCCACCATTAACCAACAGAAAACACACATTTACCACATGCATATAACATAGAAATAAATGAATAAACAAGGCCATAACCTGAGCAATAACACATGATGCATACCAGAGGAAGAATCAAAATCGGTGATTCCAAAAAATTGAGGGATTTTATGATCATCGTCATTTTCACCGATGGCTGGTGCTTTGAAGAGAGACCCATGCTCATTTTCTGTATAAGACAAATAATTAGGAATTTAGAATAATCAAAATTTGAAAACCCTAAAATTGGTAAAAATAAAATAAAAGGAAAGAAAAAGAGAGAGACCAGAGGAGGATGGCTTAGGTTTGGGTTTAGGAGGAGCAGAGAATTCTTGGAGGAGACGATAATGACTATCGTTTAAGCTCAGTGGTTTCTTGTGACTCTTCTTCTCGTCGCCCATTTCTGTGTTTATGTATATGCTGAGAGTGGAGCTTGAAAGAAAGAAGAAGAGAGTTTTTTTTTTCTTTTCTTTTTTTGAATGATAAAGAAGAGAGCTTTTTTTTTGAATAAGAAGAAAGAAGAGAGCTGATTGTGCAGAGTTTGGAGTACGGGGAATATTGGGAAGCTAAAACACACCACCAATAGTGTAGCCTTCCATTTTCTTTATTAATGCTGCCCGCTTGTTTGGGAATTTTTGAATTTTGATTTTGCCAACATCAATCAAACCTAGGGTCCAACGGTACATTTTCAATCTTTACTGTTGATTAAAATTTGACCAAATCTCAGCCGTTCAATTTTTACCTGTTAACTTAAGCAGATTTTTTATCGGCCGGTTATCTGTATGACAAGTAACAACACTTTATCAGCTTTTGGTATTAATTGTAGCTTTTCAAGAATCTCAGACATTAAAAAAATGAGATTGAAGACTTTGTTTTGTTGTTTAAAATTAGAAATACAAATTAAAATTTTAATTATATTTATTTAAATATGACCGCTTTTAGTTATTGTACTTCAAAAATATTTTATAAAATTACAAATCATCCTGATGTGTCCATGTTTTCTCTTGGTGCAATTTAGCTTTTGCTATAATACGTTGTTTCCAATGGCTCGGAGGAAAACAAGAAACATGAAGGATTCATCTTCTTCTTTTCGT
Organism: Bocquillonia castaneifolia; assembly: GCA_948193215.1. Taxonomy (NCBI): domain Eukaryota; kingdom Viridiplantae; phylum Streptophyta; class Magnoliopsida; order Malpighiales; family Euphorbiaceae; genus Bocquillonia; species Bocquillonia castaneifolia. The sequence continues at coordinate 12,812 of CANYLF010251772.1, forward strand.
GATTTGGGAAAACAAAATACAGTTTTAGATTCAGTAGATGATAACAATTCCAATGATGGTCATAATAAAGATGCTTCATCAAAGAAGATGAAATACCAGAAGTCTTGAATAAGGAAGGAAGTGCAAACCCTAGAAATTGGACCGATCTATTCAAACAAAATCGAGCTAAATCAGAGGATTGTAGACTCAAGTATGTTCCTCCTGTGGTCAGCAATGGGATTAGAGTTGCTAAGATCAGTTGTGCTGCTGTCACTAAGGAAATTGATCGCTCGAAGTTTGTTCTCATTGGGCATGTTTATGGGGGAACCCTCGATTTTATAAGTTGGAGAGTTTCATCAAGAACAGATGGGGAAAGTTTGGCTTAACAGAAGTTAAACAAGTAAAGCTTAATCTATTTACCTTCTTTTTTGATTCAAAAGGGCCAATTGAGGCTATGCAGGACGTTCCTATTACATTCGATAAGAGACCACTTCTTGTTCAAGAGTGGAAGTAGAGAATGGAGTTTGACTTTCCTCAATTGAATACTATTCCAATTTGGGTTCAGTTGCCAAAGTTACCATAGGAATTTTTGGGTACAAAAAGCTTAAGCACCATTGGCAGTCTCTTAGGCATACCTTCATATACAGACAGATGTACTAGGCTGTGGAATAAACTGAATTATGCTCATCTGTTGGTGGAAATGAGTCTTACTAGTATTTTTCCTAACTTCATCACTCTAGAGTTATAAAATGGAGAGTAGTTAGTTCAGAGGGTTAAGTATGTATAGAGGCCACAAAAGGGTGATAAGTGTCTTAACTATGGCCATGCAGCATACAATTGTCCTAAAGAGAAAACACAGAAGATCTAGGTTGCAAAGAGAAATGGATTGGAGAGGAAGGATGTAGTCACAAGTACAGTCCATGTTGAGCCAATGATTACAGTTCCT